>JALRMF010000690.1:0-15113 GCA_026120015.1 Dendrostoma leiphaemia
ATATAATAATTTATATTTTATTTATTAAATAATTAATATAAAAGTAAAGTTGTTAAAATAGTAAAACTAAAGTAATTAGCTAATAGCTAGCCTAAGGCAAAGCTTAGGCCGAATCGGCCCTAGGAATAGAGCTAGTTCTAATTGAGACAGCTTTTTTACTTATAAATAGCTAGCTAGTTAAACTAGCCTTTAGCCTTTTAACTTAAACTAATTTATATCTTTACACTTATATAAATAAACTACATTAAAAAGAGTGCACTATTTGTATGTAAGGCTTATAGCCTACTAATACTAATTAGTAGTTAAAATAGTTAATTATAAATAGCAAAGTAAAAGAAACAGTTTACTTTTAAAGCAGTTTGCTAACGGCATTATATTATAAAAATCTCGCAAGAAAAGTACTATGCTAAATCTTATAACTAGCTTCTGTTTATACGTTACGCTTGCTAAGCGTTCTTTAACGCAAATAATTGCACAAACGTCTTTGCAACCTCCTTTACAATTGTAGCAATCTAATATACCTTTATTAAATTTAAAAAAAAACAACTAACTTATATGCAAAGACTAATCTATATAAGCAACTTTAAGACTTTTATAGCAGTTATACTTAGCAATATATATATTTATACCTTTGCTATAAGTTAAAAAGGCAACCTTTTCTATATAATAATAATAAATGCGTTATTTAAAAAGCAATAATAATAAGCTAAAACCTTAACCTTAAAGCCTTTCCTTCGTTAAGCCCATTTGCAACCTTTAATAAGCAAACCTCTTTATTAAGCCTATTTGCTACTAAGTTTCCTTAGCTAATAAGTTAGCTAGCTAATTAAAACTCAAGCAAAGTCCTCTAAAGAAGACTAGCTAAAACCACGAGAAAACCCTAGCTAGCCAGACAACCAAATTCCTCCGTTAACTAACTAAAGCCCTAGCCAGCCTATCAACCAAAGCCCCAGCTAGCCAGACAGCTAAGTCCCTCCGTTAACTAACTAACTTCTTAGCCAATTAAACAATAAGAAGAGTTCCTAAAAAAACTGCGAGGAGACTAACTAATGACGTTGGCAACTACTGCTCTTTTAACCTAGACAATAATTAGTTTAACAATAATAACTAAAATAAATAAGACTTTAAAGACAAAAATAATAAGGAAGAAGGCTATAATAAAGAAAAAGACTATAATAAAAAAGAAAACTATAATCAAAGTAACAATAAATAAGACGTTAACGACGAAGATAACAATAGGTACTATTTAAACTAGAAAGAAAGCTTTTAAAGAAATATATATATATAATATAAAAGCTGTATAAAGAAAAGAGAAAAACTGCGAGTATTAAAATAGTAAGACTAGAGCAATTAGCTAATAGCTAGCCTGGGGCAAAGCCTGGGCCAAATCGGCCCTAGGAACGGAGCTAGTCCCAATTGGAACAGCTCTTTTACCTATAAATAGCTAGCTAGTTAAACTAGCCTTTGGCCTTTTAACTTAAACTAATTTACGTCCTTATACCTATATAAATAAACTGCATTAAGAAGAGTGCACTATTTGTACGTAAGGCCTATAGCCTACTAACAAAAGTATTTAATATAATAATATTAAAACTTTAATTTTATTAAACATTATTTTATAAAATTAAAATTAATAATAAAATTAATAATAAATTTTAAATTAATAATAAGTTTTATTAACTTAAAATATAATATTAGTAGTTATATTATAAATATTATAAGCTGTTTTTAAATAAGTTAATTATTAAAACTAAGCGAAAAATAAAAGTTTAAAAAGGTAACTTATAAAAGTACTGCTGCTGTTTTTAAGCTTAGCAATAAAAGCTTACTACTTTAGCAAAAAACATAATAAAAAAAGCTTGCTGCCTTAGGGAGAAAAAAAAAGCCGCTGTTATTTTAAAACTTAGCAAGCTAAGCTACTTTTATTACCTTAAAAGCTGATACAAATTTATGCTATTTTAATTTTTAAGCTTAGTAAAAAAAAGCTAGCTACTTTAGTAAAAAAGATAATAAAAATAGCCCTAAGTTAGACTTAAAACTTAAAAAGTATTTAGCTTGCCTTAGGATTTAAAGTTAATAACCTTAATAAAAGTTAAACTTATTTAGCACTTTAAAATTAGCCTTTTTAGCTGCTTAATAATAAAAAAGCCTTGCTAAAGTAAACATTAATTAACAATATAGCAGGCTAGTTATAAGGCATAAGTAGAACTTATAAATATAATAAAATAATTATAAAAAGCGCTAATTAAAGCTAATAATAGCTTTAGCTAGCTGCTCTTGGCTTTAGTTACAATAGGTTTGCAACTATATAGTTAGCTAGTTTTTAATATGTAAAAAAAAAGGCATAAAAAACTTTAGAGATAAAAAAATAGCTTTTTATCGCTTAGTGCCTACTTTAGATTATTAATACTATTTTACACTACTAATACTAATATTATAAAAAAAAGCTAGCTTAGGCGCAGCTGTAATAATAAGCATTTCTGCTTTATTATTCTTAGATAACTTTGCTAAGTTTGCTTTTATTTCTAAGAGAAAAGGGATATATAAAAGGCTAGGGCTATAAGCCTTAGCTAAGTTTAAAAGTCCGCTAAAAAATCACTGCTTTACATATAAATAAGCCTAATATCTCTTTTATCCTTTTTTTATAATACTTAGCTAGCAAATAAAATCATAATACTATTTAGGCCCTATATAGCGTTTTACTTCCTATGTAGCTGCACCTTTATATTAGTATACTCTTTTAACTATCTCTGCTAACATAAACCCTTTAGCACTCTAGGAACTCACAAGACCTAGCAGGAATTATTACATATTAGCATTTAATTCTAATAGCAATAGCTAAGCTATTTACTTATATTAGTTGTAAAAACGCTAATACTACTTTTTATAATAACTATATTTAATGCTAAATTGCTTAATAATAACTTTTAAAATTTAAGCTTTTAACTAAGCTACTTAATTATAAAATAATAGCTATGCTTTCTTATGCTTTTAAAAATTATAAGCGCTATATATTAACTAACTCTTTATATAAAAACGAAGCGTTAACAATAAATCTTAAACGGTATTTAGGTATATAATGCTTAGTATAATGCCTAGTATTTATATAAAGTAACAAAAGACTTTTCGCGGCTATAAGCTAGTTTATCTATCCTTTGATTAAGTTAGCAACGTTATATACTAGTATTCTGTGCTACTTAATATATAATTAAGCTATAAATTTAAATAATTTTATAATAATTAAGCTTTACTATAAATAATAAAGTGCGCTTTACTTTAGGTAGCTAATAGTAATTGCTATTAGGGTTTTCTTTTAAAGGAGAAAAAAATAAATTTATAGCTACAAACTGCAGTATTATGCCTTTAGCTCTTATATAATATATAAAGTAGTATAAAGTTTAAGTTTTAAACTTTAAAAGTAGCACAAACGGCGTAGATGTAAGATTTGCGCTTGTAATTGTGCTATAAAAGTATAAAAAACATATTTAGCCATAATTTAGTATCTAATTAAATTCACTAATAAGCTAGATTAAGACTTAAAAAGTTAAGAAATAATAGGCAAAATACCTAAGAAGAATGCGACGATGTATAATAAATGCATCTTGTCTAATGCACGTTTCCTCAAGACCCGTTTCCCATTTCCCGCTATCCGCTTCCTATTTTCCATGTTCCAGTTCCAGTATCCTGTCTCTCTATTTCTTGCCTCTTCCTAAGTCATTGTATTTTACAAGGGATACAAGAATAAAAAGGAGCAAAATAAAACAAAAAGAAAAAACAAAGAGAAGGAAAAGGGCGCGAGCTAAAAAGACAAAGAGAATAAAATCGATGAAACTGGGTCTTAAACCAAAGAGGACTGTTTATATGTTAAGCAAAAGTTTTTGATATTTCCCCAGGAGACGGAATGATTTTCTTTTGGGCATTCCGAAGCCTCTGTTACCCTGATTCCCGTTCCCCAGTTTTCTGTCATGCGAGTCCTGCGAAATTCCAAAGTCTCATTTGTCGTTTGCGACCAAAGGTTATCCTCTTGTTTTTTTTTCTGTTTACTGACTCTCTCGGCTCCCTATTACCCCTATGCATAGCATGGCCTAATACAAATATATGGTTCCGGCTCCTCTATGTGGGCCTGGAGGGTCGAGGCCGTTCCAAGGTTCCTCTGCTGTCATAATTCGGCAAGCTTTATCGTATCCACTGTGTGTTGTAACCTGTGTTGTAACCTGCGTGTTGTAACATTGCTCCATGCTATTGGACACAGTGTGCCTTGACAAGAAACACATCTTACTGAGAATCAATCGCCGAGGAAAGACCGCCAGATACTCTTCTCCAGACCCTTGCACCTAAGGTGACAGATCAGAAGGTTCGTGTCAGTGCTCGCGTCGGCGATGGCTTCACCAGGGCGGCGGGCCCCATAGCCACGTCTCAAAGTCAAACTTTTATCCACATCTAACCTCTCGTGACCACCGCTTTGGTGTTGCAAGTTGCTGAAATGCATACGGTTTTGTTCCGGGGGGAACGGTAACGTCAATTGGGTGGCGTGAGCCCTCGCCAGCAAGTCTGAGGGCATCGTTCCGGCCCGTCTGGGACTATCGTGAGGCTTGCCGGCGGGAGCCCAGCGAGTTCGTAAACGCAAAACATATAAATACACTTAAAAACCACAAGTCCTCTTCCCCCGGAAAAAGCCCTCGTTCCCCCCTTTCTTTCCTTCCTCTTCTTCCTAGGTGTGGATGGGTGGGTCGAAAAGAACTGCTGATGTTATTGCTGGCGGTGGCACGAGAGGTAGGAGTGAAGAATCTGCGTAGTGGGGCAGTGGGCCACGAAGTTGGTGCTCGCGTTGGCGATGCCTTCACCGGGGCAGCGGGCCCCATGGCCACGTCTCAAAGTCAAACTTATCTCCACTCTCGCTTTGACGATGTTTGCACTGGGGTAGCAGGCCCCACGTTCACGTCTCAAAGTCAAACTCTTGTCCACATACATAATAGGATGGTTTCTTGACTACCTAGGTATGATGCTATTCCTGTGCACAACCTGGGTATTTTTTTTGCGTCAGGGTTAGGGTATGTCTCCTTCGTCAGGGTTAGGGTCAGTCACACCGCCATCTGTTGGCCATAAACCCTCTGAGCAGGTCTCTATCTCGGAGTATAGAGCCATCCTCGAAGAATTCCTCACGGCGTCCGCCTTCAAGTTGCCTCCCCATCAAGATGACGAGGAGTTTGCCCAGGAAGTCATCAGGGGCTGCAAGTCCGTGCCCGACCCTAAAAAGCGGGAGTCGCTGGCACGACTTGGGGCCGGAGCTGCCAAGTGGCTCTATCCTTCACATCATCGCAGGGAGCAGATTGTCATCGCAACTTTCACTGCCTTGATGTTCTCAATTGACGACTTGGGCGAAAAGTTTCCCGATGCGTTACGGTCCTATCGGAAGAACATGTAAGTGAGAGCCTCTGTGAAACATACCACATGATTGGGCAGCGTTTACTGACATGAGATGCTGATTACTGTAACATAGCATGCTTCGCCAGCCTCAAGACAACAAGCAAGTCGCAGACTTCCTCGAAATGACGTTTCAGATGGAAGACTGGCTGGACAATTTCGCTGTTGACATGACTTTCAAAGGACAGCTGGAGTTTCTGAGCGGCAACTTGGTCGAGAACGAGTGTGGTGATCGCCTACGGCCGCTCAAGAGTACACCACACTACCTGCGAAACTACCTGCGGTTGAAGACGGGCATCTGTGAACCGTATGCCTTGTTCATCTGGCCTTCAGAAATCATGAAGCAGGCCGGAGAACACTGCTGTACACCCCTCGCTGTCATGCCAGATCTCATGACGTGGATTGACGACACCAACGACATCATGTCATTCTACAAGGAGTCTGTTGTCGGAGACGAGCGGGATAACGTTGTTTACCTGCACGCTCGGTGAGTAGTTTCTTGAGCTAATGCCTTGGCTCCCCCTCCTCTCTTGTTCTCTCAGACACCGTTGGGACACCGCGACCTCTTCCACTCACAACATGAACATCGCCCACGCCCAAACTGGTGCTCAGATCTTACACCCGCTCAACTCCCCTGCTTTATAGCGAGCATGGACTAATAAGGTATCAGAGCGAACGATATCACGCCTCTGGAAACCGTGAAGGATTACGTGAAATCGGCCACGAATGCTCTTGGCCGCATTCGCGAGTTTGCCTCCGTGCAACAGCCCGAAGTGCGCAGAAAATTGGAGGAGTTCATTGATGGGTACATCGCGTTCCACTACGACTATCCGCGATACCGCTTAAAGGAACTGAATGTCCCGTTGCCAAACCTGGGGTAATCTAGAATGGCGAGGTGGACGATTTAAAGGGCGAATCCCTGCTACCACATAGACTGTTAGACCAGCCACTGGACATACCTCCTTTTTTGCTCATAGACTATGTATGCAATGGCCCGCAGCCTGCATTACCTGAGCCTGTCATCTACTTAGCTGAGTCCTCTGGCTGCCAGCCACAAAAGACTCTTTCCCCTTAGACAGCAACAGAATAATAGACTGATCTTCACCCACTGCATTGCCTTTGAATCTTGGAACCATTCCCTATTGTGCCATTACAGGCCTAGCTCATCTGAGTCGGCGCTGCGGAAGTGATCCTAATATAAAAGTCCTTCGGGTACTCGAAAATTGCTGTTGCGACGGAAGCAGTTGGAACGGACCTTGCGGCAACAGCTGTAGCTGGGATGGCCATATCCGCTGTTGAATGGGCTACGTACCTAGGTAGTCTTTCGATGCCTCCTGCTCTAGTAACGACCCGGCTGCTTTGCGCCCATTGGGACATTCCTCCCGTTGACACTTGTAGATTCCAGACTCTCCACAGAGTACTTAAGCAATAAGCCTAAGTGACAAGTCCAGATCCTCTGACTAGGTCTCAAGTTATTTACGTCAATGTCAATGTTTGAAGCATGCCAGCTCGCTTTTCCAGCTTGCATGAGAACAGCAAAGTATGCAGCTGATGTCTTCTTACCATCGAAAGAATCGGTCGCCATTTATGCAAGAGCAGAATCAATGGAGTTTGAACGACTGCTCGAGCTGCTGACCGTAGCCGAAAAGACGGCGGCGCCGGTTACCTACCTAGGTAACCCTCGACGGGGATGGACACTTTAAGACCAGTCGTGGACCAGTTCAGATTTGTGAACCGGGTGTAGAGTTCAGCGTCGAATCTGTTCATCTGTGAGATTGTGTAATCATCTCCATTCAGGACAAGGGCATACTTCAGCAGCTGTATCCACACGCCGGCAGTAATATTCTCTGGAGCCCAAGTGTCGCATGCGTGGTGCTGAGCTCTTCTCGTCGCCTCCATCTCATCGCCACAAGGTTTTTTCTTAAGTATATCTTGCAGCTATCGGAAGTCTACCGTCATGTGAAGCAGCGTCCGTTTAAGCGGCTGTGCTGAGCCACTTGGACAGAAGGAAGTGCTGCTACTGATTCGGTGCCTATTTCGGCTGCCTCAGTGCCCATAGTGACATCTGATGTTGTTACAATCCCCATGATAAGATGCCCACGACGGAGTGCCCATGGTCAAGGGCCCGTGGTGTAATAAGTCTAAGGCAATACGCATGGTGGTGTTAAGTCTCGAGGATGAAGCCCAGACGGTTTTGGTTGCGCCTGGGCCTCAACATATGAAGGCCCATCGAATCAGAGTGTTTTATCCATCTATTCCACCCACTATCCTCTCCCGTGGAGTTGACAGTGGAGATTACTAAGCAAAGGCCCTGTGGAATAGATTAACGTTGAAATCTAGCCAGCCTTAATAAAATTAATTAATATTGATAAACAAATAACGTGGTTATACAGTGAGTCGCGCGCGATAGTGAGTTGCGCACTTCTGTCACACTTTACAAGTTTAATTGATTAGAACTCTATACTAACGCCTAAAATTAATTAAAACTATTTAGAACTATTATTCTTACTTATATCCTTAGCCTCTGGACAGGTTTGCGCATTATAGCCAGACTTGCGATAGATTCTATAGGCTTAACCAGCCGCCTGCTTTTGTTTTAATAAACTACTATTTTTCTCCTCTTTCTTTAATTGCTTATTAACTATATCTTTTTTAGCTAAAATCTTTTTATTATTAAATATAAAATTGTCTCTTTTATTCTGCAATTGAGTTTTTTTAGCCTTGCGCTTTTTCTTAAATACTATATTTGCCTTTTAAAAAGTATATATTTTAAACTTTATTAAAGTTAACTAATATGCAATTCCTTATATCTTTTTTAAAAAGTAATCTATAGTATAAAAAATTAATGTTAAAAAGCTTTTTTAGTGATTTGCAATCTTAGTTTTAATTAATTTAAATTGCAATATTGCTTTGTTAAAGTTGCAGAGTGTTTGCAAGTTGAAAGGAAAAATAAGCTTAAAAGGGGTTTAAGGAGATATTAGTGTTTATAACTTAATATCTAGCTTTAAAATAATAGCGTCTAAATTAAAAAAGATAAGTCTAGCTTTTTTAAATAATTTATTAACATTTTCCTTAGTTATTATTGCAAAAAATATAGCTTTAAAGGCAGTTAGAAACTCTACTTTAGTAATATAGGTAATGTTAGCTTTAATAAAAAGGTTAATTTAGTCGCGATATCTTAACTTTAAAACATTAAAATAATCTATATTAAAAGGCTAGGTTAAATAAAATAAATAAGCAGGTAAATAAAGTAGAATAATGTTGTTCTCTTTACAGTAGGCTTTAAATTCTATACTAATATAGCTTTTATAGCTATTAAGCATAATTATCTTATAAACGCCTTTTCTACGCAGTTTAAAATGTTTATCAAAATACTACAGCTATTATATGCCTGTCTTATTATTTATTTATTTATTAAAAGTTGTTTAAATTATCTAATTGCTAAGAAGGTTAATTTATATATATTATTAGGCAAGGTAGTAGCAGCCTTAGAGAATTAAAAATAGCAATATTATATATTTATTACTACTAATGCAAATAATTGCTATTGCCTATTTTTAATTACTAAGCTAAATTAATTTTAGTTTTTTAATATAACTTAAACGCATAACTACTAAAAATAATTAGATTATGCCTATTATAAAGCTAGTTTTGTCAAAGTTATAAAAATTGCAGTCTTAAATATTATACTTTGCTCTTATATTTGTAACTAAGCAAAACTAATTGCTAATTGTCTTTAGATTTTTGCAAAAGGCTTTTTAATAATTATATATATAATTAACATATATTTTAAGCTCTAAGCATTGCTAAATAAAGCATTATGCCTAATGTGTTTTAATGCATTCGCTACTATACATTGCTAGCAGATAATTAGCTATATTTCCTATATTTTTAACCTAAGGCAAAAATGCACGCATATTTTAATTAAAAATATAATAAATAAGAGCCTTTTTTTTAATTATAGTTAATTTTTGCATTAGTAGTTAAGTATTTGCTTTTATATCTCTGCTATTAATATAATTGCAAAGTATAATAGATAAAACATTATAAAATATAATAATATGATTTTAGCTTATTTTTTTTAATGATTTAATTGCTTTGATTATAGCAATAATCTGGTTTTCTTAGAGTAAGCTAGCTATTGTTTGTTGTAGAGAAACCATAGGTTAAAAAGGTACGTATTGTAAAATGGAAAAAGTGCGCAACTCACTGTCGCGCGCAACTCATTGTACAACCATGTTAGTAAAAGCCTTTAGAGAATTTCTATTTTAGGTATAGCTCTAAAGGTTTTTAATATTTCTAGCCAAAGCCCCAAAGCCCTCTAAGCCCCTCTAAAAGTTACATAATAAGCTAGCTAAGAAAAATTAATAACAATTGCATATAATAAACCTATTTACAGATTTATTAAACCCTTTTAAAAAGTTTAACCACTAGCCCAGCGCTATCCTTCTATATAAATATATCTAGCAAGCTAAGCCTTTGCCTATAAAGCAATTTACATTCCCATTTAAGCTATTATACCTATTTATAATATATAAAAAGGTTATTTACCTATACATTAACAATGCTGCTATATATCTAAGATTATATATACTAGATTATTAAAATAGTATAAGCTTTTAGGCAGGTTCTCTTAGCAGCAATTATATTGCCTGCTAACAAAAAGAATTGTTTATACTTTATACTTATTGCTGCTGCTAAAAAGATATTAAGTATCATTTGTGCTAAGCAAGGGTATATATTTTTTTAAGCATGCTAATACTTAAAAGAATTAGTAATCTTTTCATTTAAAAAGGGGTACTACTTTAAGATCTACTGCTTGTATTTATTTTAGTTAGCTAATGAGATTAATAGTATACTTAAAAAAAGGCATTTAAAAAAGCTAGCTATTGCAATAGCGGCAAGGGTCTAATTTAAACCGCTTAGCAATATTAACTAAATTTTCTGTTAAAAACCCTTCTTCTCTTTAAAGGTGGCTAATCTTAATCAATAGCTTATTTCTTTTTTTAAACAGCTAAAGGCTTATATTTCTCTTTTTACAGCGCTTTTACAATATCTTTAGCATAAAAGATCTACTCTAGCCAATTAGCCTACTTATCTTTAAAAAACTCTTATTAATAAGCAGGGTGCAAAGCAATAGCGGCATAGTATATAGGGTTTTTATCTATCTTAGTATAATATTTATTAAGTTTATTTTAAGCAAGATTAATATTAACTATAAAACATAGCTAAAGTTAGCCTAGGTTTAAACTTTTTAAAAGGGGGAGAAATAGAGGGAATAGCGGCTAAAACAATAGAAATAAACCTGTGAAATGCTTTAAATTAGAAAATACATTTGCAATAGTTTTCTAAGCCTTAAATTGCTTAAAAAAAATTCAAAGCCAATAGCATAGTCTTATATAAAGCCAAAAGCCTTGTTAAAGCTATTATACCGTTGCTAAAACTAGCTATTACCCTTTAGCACAAAAAAGGCATCTTTAAAATCTTTAAGCACCTTTGCCAGAGCGTTAATAATTAGCTAATTAATACCCTTGATTTTTATTTTGTTTTAAAACGCTAGCGGCTATTATTATGCCTTTTTACTATATAAGCCAGCCCTTTAAACCTTACAATGCTACTAGTTATTTTAATTATTTTATAAAGCATTAGTAACATTGCATAATTATAAAGCTCAGCAAAAGATAGCTAATATAAACAGCTAGCGAGTTAAAATATAGGTAATAACCTTAAGGAAATTTTAATAACAAGGGTCATTGCTATTATAAAAATCGCGCTATGCTTTAGAAAATACTTTAATAAAACTATTAAACTTGTAAATCTTTATAATAATAGCACAAAGCTTGCCTACAAAGCTATACTATTGCTAGTTGCAATGTTAGCTAACAGCAGCGTTAAAAATAACAGCTTTAATCAGATCTTTAAATGCCTAGTAGTTGTTATTAAAAAGGAGGTTTTAGTAAATAAGGTTAATAATATAACCAAAGTAGTAAACTATTTAAGCCTTGCTATAAAAGCCAAATGCCTATCTTAAAGCTGCTATTACAATCTTATTACTATCTAAGATAATTATTAGTTTAGTTAACAAAAGAAGAAAAAAAAGGGAGAAAAAGACTAACTAGCGTTATTAAATATAAAATATCCCAACTTATCTTTAATATTAAAAAACCTAATTATGTTATTAATATACAAAGTAAGATTTTTGCTAATAAACTTATTTATAATCTTTGGCATCTCTAAGACTAGCTTTTGCAGCCTAGCATTTTCATTAAGCTAAAAAATCACAATGCTATATAAGTGCTTTTGGTTATAAGCACGCCAGCTATTAAAAAAAACGTAAATCTTGCCCTAGACTTAGCTAAAGGCTAAGATAATCAGCGCCTTAAAATTTTTATACATTGTAAAGATTTATTAGCAAAGAGTATAATATAAAAAAAAGCTTTTATTTTAGCAACTATAAAGTTGCAATACTTATATAATGCTTTTAGATCTATATTATTAAATATGCAAAAGCTGCAATTATTATATATAATCTAGCGCAACAGCAGCTATTAAAACCTTTCCTTATTAAAGCTAGCAACAAAGTTGCTAATAATAACTTATTTCTTAGGGCTTTTAGCATTAAGATTAAAGAGCTGCAATATATTTTATTACGCTAGCGTTTAGCTAAAGCTAAGCAGAGGGGTTTTTATATCGAGATCTTAAATTTGGTGCTTCTCTCAAAAGTGCTTGCTAGCATTTTAAAAACCTTTTAAAATATAGTTTCAAGGCTATTAAAGCAAGGGCAAAGTTTTGTAAATATAGTAATAGCATATAAATAATTGTTTCTTTGTGCTATTAGTATGCTTAATATTATACCTATGCATTTAAACCTACCTTTGCAAAGAGCTTATATAAAAGAACCGTTTTTGGTTAGGAAAGTAATTCTAAGGAAAAAAAGCCCAGTCTTTTTTAAGCTAGGGCTAGCCTTTTAAAAAGGCGTTTTGCTAGCGTTCTACTAAGGCAGGGTTAGGATTGGGATTAAATAAAGGCATTTAATAAAAACCAAGAATAATAAAATATTATATAAAAACCTAGCAAGAGAACTATTAGTTAAGACTTTTTATATAGTATAATAGTGTAAATAAGCTTAATAAAAATACTCCTATAATCCTTATATTATAAAACTAATAACAAGGCTAATAGCGCATAGCCTTTACTATTTGCTTATAAGCAGTAACAATAAACAAAGGCTGCTGTTTTATTGCCTAGACTAATAAGGCTTATAGAGGCGATTTAGACTAGGCTTAGGCGAATGCGAGTATAAAGGTAAATATAATTGTAAAAGTAAGAAAGGCAAAGGGTTAGCTTAGGTAAACTACGTTAGCTAGCTTTTATTAGCGGCAATAAACTAGCTGCTAGTTTAATTTTAATAAAGATTTTAATTGCATAGATATTTTTAAAGTTAGCAAATATAAATTTTAAGTTAGAATAGTAGAAATTAAATATTGTAATAGTTTTTTTAAAGTTAAAGAGTAGAGAGGAGGGTTATTATTAAAGTTAGCTAGCAAAGTTAAACAAAGCAGTTTAGCTAGAGGGCTTACTTAATTATGCCTGCTAGCCACTAGCGCCTTTAGCCCTTAAAATCTTTATAATATAATAAACTCGTTTATAGGCTGTTTTTAATAAAAATTTTGCCTAGACTAATAATTATAAAGTTGGTAATATTAATTTTTAAATTAGATTTATAAGATTTAATAGCATGGCTTTAGTTTAAAAAGAAAAAGAAGGGGGGGGTTTAAGAGTTAATAGTTAAGTTAGTTAATTAAAGGGATTTAGGCTAAAGAAGGTAGGCTAGCAGAGCCTAGATTAAGTTTGCCAAGGGCCCTAGAACCCTAACCCTTTAAAAACAGTGCTACTAAGTGCTAGCTTAAAACTAAAAGTTTAAAGGGCACCTTTATAACACTAAGAAATTTCTACAATATTTCAATTATCCACCTACTAAGGCTTTAAATAAAATTAACGTAGATTGATAAGGTAATTAAAAGGGCTGAAATGAAATTAAAGTAGGCGTGGGAAACTAGTGGGGCTCCCATTAATTCAATTCAACTGCGTGGAAACAGTGTATGGATGAAACACTCTGCCATCGAAGGAAAAAAGAAAATTGAAAGACAAGAAATACAGGATGTACGTTGTGCTCATTGTGTGATTGTGATCGTGTTCCGATTAGCTCCACTCAGTGAGCTCACTTAAGTTCTTGATTGTGAGCTTATTGGTGAACCGCATTTGTTAACGCTGGGGGGGGGGGGGAGATCTCCCCTTCTCTCTTGGTGCCCCCTCCCACCTTCTCCTTCGCCTTTTCTGCCTCTCTCTCTCTGTGTGTGTGTCTCTCTTTCTGTCTCCTTCTCTCATTTCCCCCACTCCCCCACCCCCTCTCTCTCCCTCTATGTCTGTGTGTGTGCCTGTGTGCATGTGTGCCCACACTGGTCATGGGTTTCTGGGTAGCAGAGGGCGGCTAAAGGCTCATCTCTAGCCAGCATAATACTCTCCAATAATTCAGACCAAACACAAACCCATGGCATATCATGCATAGCACATTGGAGTTGAGCCTGGATGGCCATTGGGCTACCCAGGAAGGAAGGGAGGGAGGTTTTGTAGCTCGATGCGCTAGCCATTCTTTAAAACCTTATCGAATAAATTCAATATTCGAGAATGCTGTCGGACGATGTTGATAATGATGTTGAAGAGAGGGCCCCCTTCCCGTCCACTAGCTTCCATGGAGTTCTTTTGTTATTGTCTACCTAGGAGGGCTGTCCACCGTGCCTGCAGTGGCGAGCTTGTTCTCAGCTTTCAGAGAGAAGGGACCAGGCATACTATCTGAAGCCTCCGTGTATTACAGTAGTCTTCAGCCCGACGTGAAGCCTGGAAAATTTCACAGGCTGGATGCACATAGATAGCCGCATTTGAGGCAGAGGCCTGGGAGTTTCCTTCCTGGTCTTCCTCTGACCACCTATTTACGAATGAAATACACCTGGTTCCCAATAAGCTCCCACAGGCATGATGCGCAACTTGAAGAAGTTTTCTTGCACATCATTTGGAGCATCTAGGCAACTCTCCGGCACGACTTCCAAACTTAGTAGCTGTATCTGGTTTCCAAGGTTGACACTGGAGCAAACCTCCTGGGTTTCAGCCCCACCGGGCGAACCGCGGAACGTCGTCACCTCGCCTCGCACAATGACAATCTCGCGCATGCAGGCATTGGCTTCTCCATGACGAATGCAGGTCGAGCAGGGCAGTACAGTATTGTCCCACTTGACTCTCCGGGTCGCACAGGCTATGCAGCCGCGCGGTACACGCTGGGTGACCCTCAAGGGTGCTCTGTGGTTCTGGGCCGTGGTGATGTTCAGTTTTGGAGGTGCAAAGCCATCAAAGGAGGCTTGACTACTCATCCAAGGCGGTACCATTCCTGGATGCGTTTGTGGCGGAGAATTGTGTATCTGGTCCGCGGCGGCCCGGAGGGCCAAGCCTACGGAGACCCGATTTCCATATTAGGACTAGCGAGCATTTACGTTAGTAAATGCCGCCTACAAAGACCGCGTTATACGCTAGATAGATTAATTTATTTCTTTTTAATTAATTACCCTTTTAATTACTTTACTAACCTTATTTATTATAAGGTTTAAAGTAGAATAAAGAGCTAACTATTATAAATA
>JALRMF010000691.1:0-14993 GCA_026120015.1 Dendrostoma leiphaemia
AATCATTGGTTAAAAAAATCCCTAAGCTTTTATAAACTATTATTATATTTTTATAGCTAGTAATTTATAATATAAGAGATATTCTTGCTATAATCTCTTAACTTATTTAGCTAGCTATGCTTATATTTAATTTTATTAAACACTTATTATAAAAAAACAAATATAATTAACCATTTAGCCTTATATTTAAAGCTATTAAAAATAGTTATTTAGGGACTTTAACATTTTATGCAAAATAGCTGATATTTTACTAAATATATAGCAATATATTAGAAAGAATGCTTAAATAAACCGCAATATCTTTAAATTTAACTAATTTGTAAGAAGATTTGCTGCTTTTGCTAAATTTCTTAAATTGTTTATAGCAAAGTTTATATAAAATAAAGTAGAATATAACTTGGTTTTTATATATTTTAACTATTTAAGAAATAAAGCAGATTTTAGAGCTTTTAAGCAAGCTTTTAAGGTAACGCAAAAAACCTAGCATTTTAGAATTATAGCTGAGTTTTAAGCAGAAATATAAAATATAATTTTATAATCCCAATCTACTATTATACCGTAAAAACAATAATCTCCTTAAATATAATATATTTAGCCACTAGCTATTAATATTACTATGTATATTTAGTCTACGGCGGCCTAGAGGTCTAAGCCCACAGGGACCTGATTTTTATATTAGGACTAGCAGGCATTTACATTAGTAAATACCGCTTATAAAGACCGTGTTATATGCTAGATAAATTTATTTCTTTTCTTCTAATTAACTATCTTTCTAACTGCTTTATTAACCTTATCTATTGTAAAGTTTAGAGTAGAACAAAGGGCTAACTATTGTAAATATATAAAAATAATTATTTTTGTTAAAAGACTTTTAAATTTACAAAAAGTATATATAAATAAACTAATAATTGCAAAACAAACGCAAAATAATATTTTCCTATCTTTTCTATTACTCTTTTTATTTATTAACTATTAAGATAAACTCTACTAAACCCTCTAAGCCCCTAAGCAACCTTTCTTAAGTTTTAAAGAGTTTTTATAATTATTTTATAAAAAACCTATTTGCTAGTTTAGAAAGCGGCTTAGAAAGCAGCTTAAATAGTATTAATTTAGCTTATATATCTAGTTAAAAGAGCAGCAAAGCTAAAAAAGCTTTAGTATAACTGTAAAAAAGCTTTTTAAGCAAGTATCTTTTAGGCGCCTTTTTTATAAAATAGAAAAGCATTAAAAACACTAATGTAAAATTAAGGAAAATAGCAGATTGCTTCGCTAAGCAGTTTAATAATTAAATGGCTAATTAGGTTGCTTTAGAGATTAAAGTTAATAAAAACTAAGTAATTCTCATTGCGTTTTATAAGCAGCTAATTAAATAAATTATAATAATTAATATTAAATATAGCAAAATAATAATATATATTAAAGATATTAATACTAGATTAATAAGCGCTAGTTATTAAAATATTAATGCTGCTAAAGCTAGTTTTATAATAGCTATTAAGCTTAACTTAGCATTATAATTATATGCAAGCGTTAACACTTAATGTAAAGCTTATTATTTAAATAGCACTTTAAACCTTAATAGCCTTTATAACAACTTAAAATAGTAAAAATTCTTTACTAAGACAAAGAAAGCTATTAAAGAAACGTTTTTATAAACAATTCTAAATTATTAAACTCTTATTAACGTAAAGCATATATATAAAATTAAATTAATATTGCTTTTTTATTTAAAAATCTCTTGCGCTAATTATACTACTTTAAACCGCCTTTAGCAAATGCAAACATTGCTAAGAAATGTGCTAATTCTTTATAAAAACTAAGTAATAAAAATTGCTTTAAAACTCTTAAGAAACTTTTAATAATTTTAAATATAAATAAAAGCCTATTACTAATTAACTTAGGCGCTATTTACTCTTTTTTATTTACATTTACTATCTTTTTACTATTTAAAAATAAAGAGTATTATAACTTTTTATAGCGCCTTAAAGATTTCTTTTTTTATTTATTAGCATATAATTAATAATTTAAAAGCATTTGCATAGTTTTTATAAATAAAATTAAAATATATTAGCTAAGCTTATATAGCTAGATTTTTTGCAACATTAATTAATATAATTATATAATTGCTTAAATTGTTAAAAAGATTATTATTTGCATATAGCTTTACAACTACTAAGCAGTAAAATTGCATGTTTATAGCATATTAGCTGCTATAATATAGTTATATAACGCTACTATGCTATACTATAATCTTAAAGTTTTTTTAGCTACTTTAACCTGCTTAAACACTATTAGCCTAGCATTTATTAACGCTACTATAACCTTTATAATTTTAAACCTTTAGTTTAATAATTATACTATTTTTTGTAGTTAATTATATATTTGCTAATGTTAACTAAGACAATAGCGCTGCTTTTAGCGCTGCTTTTATTATAATAGCTGCAGCTTATAAAAGTAGCAATAAATGCTATAATTATAGTAAGATTAGTTATTAAGCTAAAGATTATTATTAAAAGGTGGTATTTCCTAAGCTTTATTAACTAATAAGCTAAAAGGTTACTTTAAAAAGGGTGCTTTTTAAGGATAATAAAGCCTTTAATAAAGTAAAAACCTTCTTTAAAGATAAGCGCAATACTTATTTTTTTAATCCCTGCAAACCCTAAGTTTATTTTATAGTTAATAACAATAAAAATAACAATAAATACATAATTAACCTAAGCCCTTTAAATCACTTAGCAAACAATTTATTTAACGCTAACTTATAGTTTATTATTAAAGACTAACTAAAAAATAAAGAGTAGAGATATTATAGCACTTATTATATAAAAGTAAGTGTAAATGAAAACTTTTTTTATTATAAAATAAATACTCTATAAAAAAGAGTAATAGCAACCTTTATAACCTTTTTAAGATATGTTTGCCTTTAGGTAAAAAGTTTATTGTTTTTTTTTAAATTATAGCTGTTTATTAGTATATGTTTTTAATAGTTTAGCAATTAAGTTATAAACTAAGCTATATTTAATAAGGCGGCTAGCTATAATATATAGCGTTAGAGAAAAAGGTCTGCCTATTGACTAAAACATTATTGTTAACGGCTAGTTTGCTACAATAAATAGCTAGTTAAATAGCTTTTTAGTAGCAAGTGGCATTATATCTAACAGCACATTTTTAAGCAACCTTATACTTAGCAAATTAGTATTTTATAAGTGGGGTATTACTTATAAAAATAACTTTTCCTATAGCTAATTAATTACCCTTTATATATACTATAGCTAACTAACCCTTTTATTTAATTAAATAACTTTAAAGATTTATTATATAAGTAAGCAGAGTTATATAATAAAAAAGGCTATAAAGCTAATAAATAAAGGATTAAAAGCATAGTAAAACAAGGGCATATTTATAAATAAACTTGATATTTTTTAATATCTTTAAGAGTATAAGACTTGTTTTTCTAGCCTTTTTAATCTAGCTAAAAAGAAAACTAAGGCTATTTATAAGCTTTTAAAGGTGCAGCATATAATTAATATAAAAAACAACCCCTTATTTAAACAAGCCTTATAATAATATAGTTTAGCCTAAAAATAAGCAATTTGCAACTTTGTTAAAGTATATAATAGCAAGCTAATTTAGCTAAGCAAGTTTTCTTAGGCTTTTATTTTATATCTTATGCTAAAAAAGCTACCTAAGCAAACCACTAAGCTTAATAAAGATAATTCTTAGGTAATATAGCGCTTTTACTATAATTATCGCAAAATTAATGCCTATATTAAAAAGTATATAATGTGGTTGTATAGTGAGTCGCGCGCGATAGTAAGTCGCGCACTTTTATTATACTTTACAAGTTTAATTAATTAAAACTTTACACCAACGCCTAAAATTAATTAAAACTATTTAAAATTATTATTTTTACTTATATTCTCAGCCTCTAAATAGGTTTGTGCATTATAGCCAAACTTGCAATAGATTTTATAAGCTTAATTAGCTGCTTACTTTCGTTTTAATAAACTACTATTTTTTTTCTCTTTCCCTAATTGCTTATCAACTATACCTTTCTTAGTTAAAATCTTTTTACTATTAAATATAAAATTGTCTCCTCTATCCTACAATCGAGTTTTTTTAGCCTTGCGCCTTTTCTTAAGTATTATATTTGCCTCTTAAAAATATATATACTTTAGACTTTATTAAGGTTAATTAATATAACGTGGATGTATACCGAGCGGGATACGACACCGAGCGGAACACTTTTTCGCCCCATCCGACATTCTTTCTTTAGACTGCGTTTTTTTTAACTAGAATAAACGATAAATAAATTAAAAGAAAGCAATATTATCTTTGCTATTTAAGCTATTTAAAACAATCTAAAACTAAGCATTTAACGCGCATTTGGGATCTTTAATATTTCCTATTTAACACTTGCCTATAGAATGGCCAACTAACGTTTATAATAAGATACCTACGCCAACTATAAGAAATTAATGATTTTAAAAGAAGAGGCGGTTATTTGATATATATTTGACTGTGATTTGCAAGGATTTTTGCTTACGCTAGCGGAGGTTGAAGGAATAGCTGATTTGCTGCTTTGCAACCGTAGCGGCAGACGCATTAGAATGCGTTAGGCGCAAAGATTCGTTGTATTATAACTATAGCTTAAAATATGTGTTAATTATATTTATAACTATTAAAAGGCCTTATATAAAGATTTAGCCCTTATAAATGCATAATTTAAGCTTATATGCAATATATGCAATAAGTATGCGATCTAAGATTGCAATCTATATAATTTTAACGAAATAGGCTTTATAATAAGCGTTGCGCAGCTTAAAATGGTGGTTATATGCTTTAATTAACAAGGACGGGCTAAATTAATCTAGCTTAGAAACTGTTAATGGGCGACAGCGATTAAATGCATTAGTGCAGATAGCTAGTATACGCTATTGTTGCTTATTATTAAGGCTAAGATCTACCTAGCTAGCTAGTATATTAAAGGCAGCCTCTTCGACAATTAGGCTATTGCAACAACTCCTAACGGATAAACAAATAACTTGACTGCTATAGAATAGATTAAGCACTTTGATAAATATACTATACCTTAGACTAAAGGTGTTTATTAAATGTTACTCTTTGATAGGTATAAAAGCCATTATTTGGCCAATTTTAAGAAATATTGCAAGTTTAAAAACATTATTACTCTTTATATACCTTTTTATTTATCTCATCTACTCTAGCCACTTAATATTAAGTGTTTTGGTATCTTAAAGCGGGCGTATAGTTAAGAAATCAATATATTTATTAAGGCTTGCATTATACATATTAACAAAACTAAGTTTTTCCTAGCTTTCTACGCTGTACACAAAGCTACTTTAACACTGGAAAATATCTATGGGGGTTTTAGAGAAGCAGGTTTACTACCCTTTAATCTAAAATCTATGATTTCTTGTCTTAATATTAAGTTATAGACACTAACACCCAAATTGCCCCCTTAGGCCTAGCCTGAAACCTAGACCTCTTAGATACTATATAATTTGACACAAGCTGTTTTGCAATCTACTTTTATCAAAAGTTAAATCTTACACCATCAGAAAAGCTCTCTTACACTGATTTTGGAGGCTATTGATTTATTAGCAAAGAGTACGCAGTTATTAGCGCATATAGTGTCTCTTTTAACACAAGAGACTAAAATCTTTTAAAAAGCTAGCTAAGCACTTTCTAAGCGTTGGCGAGCTAAAAAATCACATATGCGATAAGGAGGATTACTTTATACATAAGATGCAAAAGATCTAATTGATGCAAAGGAAAAAGAGAAGCGTTTAGCTTGTAAAAGGAGTAAAGATGGCGAGGATTTGGTTTAGGCTAGACTAAGTTAACGGCGCTGTGGAACGTGCGGAAAAACTAGGCATAATGCATGAACTTGCAAGAATGATTAAGATATGTCTGATATATATAGTTCCGATTAGTTTTAGTTAATTTTAATTAATGTGGTTGCAAAATCTGGGGTTTTCTTTGGGTGGAGCGAAAAAGTGTCCCGCTCGGTGTTGTGTCCCGCTCGGTGTACATCCACGTTATAATTTTTTATGCTTTTTTTAAAAAGTAATTTATAGCATAAAAAATTAATGTTAAAAAGCTTTTTTAATAATTTACAATCTTAGTTTTAATTAATTTAGATTATAATACTACTTTGTTAAAGTTGCAAAGCATTTGTAAGTTAAAAAAAAGGATAGGCTTAAAGGGGGTCTAAGAAGGTATTAGTGTTTGCAACTTAATATCTAGCTTTAAAATAATAGCGTTTAGGTTAAAAAGAATAAGTTTAGCCCTTTTAAATAATTTATTAATATTTTTTTTAGTTATTATTGCAAAGAATATAGCTTTAAAAGCGGTTATAAACTCTACCTTAGTAATATAAGTAATATTAGCTTTAATAAAAAGGTTAATTTAGTTACTATATCTTAACTTTAAAATATTAAAATAATTTATATTAAAAGGCTAGGTTAAATAAGATAAATAAATAAGTAAATAAAGTAGAATAATATTATTTTCTTTACAGTAAGCCTTAAATTCTGCATTAATATAGCTCTTATAGCTATTAAGTATAATTATCTTATAAGCGCCTTTTCTGCGCAGTTTAAAATATTTATTAAAATACTACAGCTATTATATGCTTGTTTTATTATTTATCTATTTATTAAAAGTTATTTAAATTATTTAATCGCTAGAAAAATTAGTTTATATATACTATTAGGCAAAGTAGTAGCAGTTTTGAAAAATTAAAAACAGCGGCATTATATATTTGTTATTATTAATGCAAATAATTACTATTGCCTATTTTTAATTGCTAAGCTAAACTAATTTTAGTTTTTTAATACAACTTAAATATATAATTACTAAAGACAATTAAATTATACTTATTATAAAGCTAGTCTTATTAAAGTTATAGAAATTATAATCTTAGATATTATACTTTGCTCTTATATTTGCAACTAAGCAAAACTAATCGCTAATTATCTTTAGATTTTTGCAGAGGGCTTTTTAATAATTATATATATAATTAATGCATATCTTAAGCTTTAAGCATCGCTAGATAAAGCATTATGCTTAATGCGTTTTAATGCGTTTACTACTATACATCACTAGCAGATAATTAGCTATATCTTTTATATTTTTAACTTAAGGCAAAAATATATATATATTTTAATTAAAAATATAATAAATAAAAGCCTTTTTTTTAGTTATAGTTAATTTTTATATTAGTAGTTAAGTATTTGCTTTTGCATTTTTGCTATTAATGCAATTGCAAAGTATAATAGGTAGAATATTATAAAGTGCAGCAGCGTAATTTTAGCTTATTTTTTTCAATGATTTAATTGCTTTAATTATGGTAATAATCTGGTTTTCTTAGAGTAAGCTAGCTATTGTTTATTGTAGAGAAACTATAGGTTAAAAAAGTATATATTATAAAATAGAAAAAGTGCGCAACTTACTGTCGCGCGCGACTCACTATATAACCACGTTATACCTTTTGCTTAATATAATAGATTAGATTTAATGCGCAGTAAGCCATTGTTAATATATGTTTTTAAACCTAAAAGATGGGTTTTGGCATGTTTTTATCTACTTATTTAATCACAAAAAGACTGCTTTTTTTACTTTTAATAGTTTATATAAATAGATTGTAATGCTGTTTAGCCTAATAAATACATTTGCAACCCTTTAAGCTTTAATTAAAGAAATCTTTAAGCCTTTTAGAAACTTTGTCTTTAAATTGCTAGATAATATAATAGTTTAAGCTAACTCTTTTTATTAACTTTATAAAAGATTGCTTTTTTTGTTTATATGCTTGGAAAAGTATAGCATGCTTTTTAATATTTGCAAGTTTATTTTATTTTATATAAAAAGCATTTTTTTTAGCTTTATTATTAATGCTAAGAGCATTAAGGCAGACTTTTTTAAAGTTACTATTATTAAAGATTGCTTTAAGCCTGCTATAATAATTAAAGTCTATAGCTTTATAAATATTATAGGCTACTTTCGCCACTTTATTAATAATTATTTAGCTAAGTTAAAACTTTTTATAAATTATTATATAAAACTAAAAAAAGCCTTTGTAAAGCTATTGCTAAAAGCTAAAAAGCAGTAGCAGCATATTTGCAACCTTATTACAACCCTTTTATTAGTATGCGTTTTTAATTAGCAACTGTTTTATATAATTGATTTAAATGCTAGTTAAAAATATGCTAGCGTCTGCTTTTTATAGCTTTATCTTAACTTTTAGACTAGCAAGTAAGTTTTTTACTTTATTGCTTACTTTTTAAAAAAGTTTAGCAAAACTCAAACTTGCTATTTAGCGCAAAAGCAAGAACTTCTAGGTATTCTTTTAGCACTTTAGCATTAGAAATACTGAGTTTAAGGTATTAAGGTTATTATAATAACTAATTATAAGAGCCTTAAGATTATTAAACTAAAAGCTAATTAACTGCTATAAATTATGTAATTTCTTAACGCTATAAAGCATTATAAAATCTGCATTATTTATTGCTTTAGCATTGTAAATATTTTCATAGATTACCTTTTTAAACTATTTAATATATTTATTAATATGTTTTTCTTTGCTAAAACTAGCGAGGAGAAAGGGGTTAATAATAGTTAGCTAGCACTTAAGATTAAGTATTTTTATAAATTAAATTAGCTTAATTTGCAAATAATCTTTAAGTATCTACTGTTTAAAGTAAACTTTTTAAAGGCTATTAACTTTAACTAGGTATATAAGTACTTTATAGTTTATAATAATAGCTTTTATAAGTTAGTTAAGTATAAGCGCTTGCTTAGCAATCTTTTATGTTTAAAAAGCTTAGCTGCAAACAGCACTGCCCTGCTAAAGGTATTGAAATTTAAAAACTTTTTAAAGTTAGTATAATGGCTTTATTTAAATTAAGGTTACTATATTATTAGCAATATAGTTTGCTATTTGTTATATAGCTTTTAACATTTAAAATTAGTTTTAATTGCTTAGCAAGCTATGGCAAAATGCTTTTATTGCTAATTAATAAAGAAGCTAGACTTTACTTTTCCTAATTTAAAATTAATAACTTTGCTACTGCCTTTTGTAAAGTAGGTAATTAATTTTATGGCAATTAACGATATTTCTATTTTAGTTACTGTTAAATATGCTATAAGCTAAGTTAAAGCTAAAGTTATGCTAAACTAGACATTTACTAGTATTGTACTTTTTTTTATAAAGATTATTAATATATTTAGGCTACTAAGAAAACTAATCTTTAATAATTTTAGCTGCTTTAAGGGCAAAAAAGCCTAGGTATAGCATTATTATTATAAGTTAATTATTTAGCTTATTATATTAATAAGATTTTATAAAAATAGCAAAGTTAAAAAGGTAAACAGCAATCTTAAGCATATACTTATTTGTAAGTAGATAACTAATTTTATATATAATTTAAAAGCTTTTATATATTGCATTATATTAATTTATAATTAAACCTTTAAATAATTTAGTTACTTTTTTTATTTCCTTTTATTTAATATAACTTTTATAAAGTTAAAAGATGCTTTTTTAATATTTTACTTTTTAGCTTATATTTGCAACCTTATTAACAATAAAAAGATTGCCTTTAATAAAAGACTAATTTGCTAGTACAAAGCACCCTTAGCTTATTAAAGAGTAAATAAACTAATAGCCTTAAGAAACGAAATACACGCTTTTTTGTAAAAGAAAAAAGCCTTAATATATATATATACCCTTAGCAACTAGATTTTATATATACGCTAATATAACTATAAACACAAGCTATACTACAACAGCTTATAGGCTTTATTAATTGCTATGCTAGCAATATATATACTTTTTAAAGCTTTAGCAAAATTACCCTGCCTTTTAAATATAATAACACTAACTTTTTTTCAGCTTATAATATAAATAGCTATCTTATTTAAAGTTTTGAATATGCTAGTAAAATTATATTAGAATAAAACTATGCAAAGCTGGCCGCCAATGCTAGATTAGGCTTAGGCTACTAAGCCTAGGGCAATAAATAGCTATTAGGTGGTTTTGCCACCTTTATAGCTATAATAGTTCTGCTACTTTTATAATTATGGTGGCTTTGCTACCCTTAGTGCCGCTAGCAACAGCTAGTGGTAATAGGCAAAGATAAAACGCCTTCCCCTAAGAAGAATAGCTAGGTAGCAGTAGATAATAAAGCATATAGATAATAGAAATAAAGGCTTAGAATAAGCTAAATAAAATATATTATAAATAAGTGGACAATGACTAGGACGGTTATATTTAAAAAAGGGGGTGGTTGTGTATTTAGTCTAATTTGGTCTGCGGCAGTTTAAAGGGCTAAGCCTATAAGGAACTAATTTTTATATTGGGACTAGCGGACATTTACGTTAGTAAATGCTAGCCTACAAAGACTGCGTTATACGCCAAATAGATTCATTTCTTTCCTTTTAATCAACTATCCTTTTAACTGCTTTACTAACCCTATCTATTATAAGGTCTAAAGTGGAACAGAGGGCTAACTATCGTAGACACACACATGCACTATATATGCACCTTTCATCTATATATACATTTTTATATAGTATATGCACTAAAGAGTGCATGCATTTTTAAAATATGCATGCACTGTTTATTTCAAAATGCACCGTTTATATATTTGCACATTTAAACATATTAAACGTTTAATGAAAACAAGCCGCAAAAGTTCCACTTGTTTATTTAAACCATACATGCACAGTACCCTAGGTGCATGCATGGTTTAAAACTATATAGGGGACGGCGGTAATGCTACCAATGGACAGGATGAGCTTTAGGTGCGCAGCGCATGATTCCAGAATTGAGGGATTCTAAGCCAGCTCCGCAACCACTGATGGGACCAATATTGCGACCTCAGCGGGTGTCTGCTCCAGGGCGTTGGCCAGCCCTTGCGCGGTGACGATGCCCGCCGCTGCCGGAGCAATGGCTGTGGAGCCGGAGGGAATGGCCCAGAAAAGGTACTGACCCAATCCCGCTGCCTAAGTGTCGAAAGGTTAAATCAAGTCTCTCACACTCAAAAGCTATCTGCTGCTGAGATGCTTACATGGAATGGAGGTGTTGTGACCATGACCCGTTTTCCGGCCATGAGGCGTTCGACAGACGTGACCCCCTCTGGAGGCGCCAGATCTGTGTTGCGCATGTGCCTGTCCGCCGACTCGTGAGTCCAGGTGATTGGCTTAGGCAGGCCGGTTGACCCGGAAGTGTGCCTGTGATGTCGTTGAAGCTGTACTCTTGACTTTACACTGGTGCGAAATATACTTACAGTACGAGAAGAGGCTCGGACCGCGCCGAATCGAAAGACTTTTTGAACGGGAACAGCAGATACGACTCGCCCAGAAGCTCGTCGACGCTTGGAATCACGAGCTGCCGCTCGGGCTTGACAGCCTCAAGGATTGCGAGGGCTGGAGGTGGAGTTGGGCTTGTCGTTATCAAGGTGCGGCATGCCAGGCGCTCAAAGAGACTCTTGTGCGCTGCTGCACTATTGCGCGGCGACGTGAGGAAAAGCTGGCAGTTGCCCTACTGTCAGCATGTTTCTGCCAAACGAGGGAGGATTGTGAACTTACCACATAGCCAGCTTTCACGCATGCCAAGACGAGTGCAGTTAGGCGAACGTCGTTGGGGCCGAAGTAGGTCAGAGTCTCGATGCTGCCGTCCTGGCCTTGGCCTAGGCCCTTGACGAGATGCCACGCAAGACCATTGAAAATGTTGGCGAACTGGGCGTAGTTGATCTCGCGGAAACCGGCATCATACGAAGTTGGAGCCACAGGCCATGCCCCATATGCTTTATCGGGTGTCTCGCAGGCAAGATGATCCACGACGTGAGGCAACATGTCATTCTGCCATTTAGCAGCGCGAGCGTGTTCTGTTGACATTTTTTGGTAGGAAAAATGGTTATCCAGAGTGTTATGATGGGTTACCTAGGCGGTAAGATGGATACAGCACTTGGTGAATTCAAGATAATGAGCGCTTAAAACGCTCGAGATGGGCTTTAACTCCAGGGAAAGGTATCCTTCTAGTCCTTATATGAATGGTGCCTCTTTTTCCCTTTGTCCTCAAGATGTAGGGAGTCAAACCAACCTGCTTGTCTACTCCCTCGATAATCCAATTGGAGTGCAAAGCTTACGCTACTACACAACCAACGACACAATCCCTGGTGCTTACCTCAGCTTACTTGCGACCAACTGCATCTTTATTAGCCAGGTGGCGGGATTGAAGCCAACAGGCCTCTTCGGCTGCACGGTGTTTATGCTGCTAATATATATATATATATGTGTGTGTGTGTGTTTGTATATAAAAGTAGTTGTAAATGAAAACTTATAGAATCATCTGGCATGGAGGACGTGAAAACTGGCATGAATCAGGTTTCTTTGTCGTTCTTGCAACAGGAACACTTCAAAAAGTCACGTGGGTCTCTGATTGGGACTGTGAAAGTAACGAGTATCAATGCTAGACATTTAGGGAAAGGTTACTTCGCGCCCTAATTGGCTCAAGCGGGCCTTTGACTTCCAATCAATGGGTCCCTTGCCGTGCTCCTTGCCTAGCATACCGCTCAGCCAGCACGGTGTCAATCAACTGGCATTGGGTGCCGGGTAGGTACCTAGGTAAGCAGTCACCGGACGGCATTTGTTGAGTTCGCAGATATGCAGAGCGTGACGAAAAGTACGAGTCTATTGCCTTTTTGAATCCGGGTTGCAAGACGGGATGGACAGTCCTATGATTTACTTACATACCTTATGCAGCCCAATATCTTTACCTAGTTGGGTAGGTGTGGTTCCATTGTACAGGCTTATGGCGACCGACCTGGCACTATTCCCGGGTATCAAAATTAAACTACTCGTTAGCTGGCCCCACAAAAGTTCGGACAGCTATTGAGCTGTCACACTTGTCCAGTTCAAGGTTGCATCCATCAGGTATTCAATCATAATTTCTTCAGCTCTTCGGCCCACACTCTTACATGTGGCATATTTGAAATAGAAACCCCCCCCCCCCCTCAAAGTGTCTGTCTTAACTCGGCAGATTTTGTGGGTCTTCTAATTCATCAGTGAAACCCAGCAGTGCCTATGTGAAGGGTGTATAAACTCGTTGAGGATGATAATGATTCTGGTGGAATCGCACCATTCAGGCTCACCCTGTGGACGATATTGTCCCCCGCATTATGCCATGACAGCTGCGAAAGTGTGAGTTACTTGTTCAGCTGATCATTGTACAGTGTCGCATTCTCAACGCGAACCCTTGCTCCTCTGCCCTGGTCTATTTAGATATTGCAGACGCAGATCACTAATGAGGGCCTTGGAAATACTGATCGGCGCCGGAACAGCTTCAGTCAGCACAGACATGGCTAGCCGACTACAAAGCGGATGGTGTGCTGTATGCTGTGCACATGTCCATTTTTATATATAATGGTGGCCATGACCGGCGTATCTATTGAGCCTGCGACATGCTCCTCTTTGTCTGGCAGCAAGCAGAAACGCCCTCAATTCTCAACATGTATGCTTTGAAAGCTCTGCTGCCAACTCTACCACTATTCACGGGCGTGGCGAGCACTCTTGCTTCTCCCAGAGGATATAGGTCTCAGCATGACCCCTTCCTTACGGCTCGGCAGTCGACTAATACGACTGCATACGACTACGTCGTAGTTGGTTCCGGTCTAGGAGGAGGTCCTACAGCCGCAAATCTTGCCATTGCAGGATATTCCGTTCTTCTGATCGACGCCGGTGGTGATGAGGGCGATAATCTGCTCGAGAGAGTGCTCACTCTGTTTCCTCGCGCCACGGACGAGTTCTCAACTACACAATGGAACTATTTCGCCATACGCAATTCTGACCTAAGCACACAAGCGAAAGATGCTATCACGTTGTACCAACTTCTTAATGGGAGCATTTATATTAGACCAAATCCTTCGGCTGATGCTACTGCCATTGGTATACTTTACCTAAGGGCTGGCACACTTGGGGGATGCTCTTGATATAATGCTCTTATTATAATAAGAGCTTTTGATAATAACTAGGAGACTGTTGGAGAACTTACTGGAGACTTTAGCTGGAATGGAAGTACGTTTTAGCGGTTGTACGAGGAGATCGAGCACTGCAATTACCTTTCTAATATTGTTGTGGGCCACGGCTTTACGGGATGGTTGTGGACTGAATTCACCTTTCTGGTGATAGCTATCTAAGATCTCAAGGTTGTTAGCATTATTGTCTTGGCTGCGTTAGCTATGCGAATTAGCCTAGTGGGTATTGCTGTTTAAACTATTGCTAGACTTGGGGAGATTCTTCTTAAGGTGTTGGTAGGGTCTTACTTGGTTGAATAGTGCACTATTGGTTATGTAGTTTATTTGTAGTTGGTGGTTGTTGGAAGGAAGGAAGGCTATTTACATTGGGGAACGAGGCCATGGAAGATAGCTTATGTCCCTCTTTGTTTTACACTAGCTATAGCTGGCTAGCGCCGGTCTACGTTAGACTAATCCTCTAATTGGGCAAACGTAAGCCTGGTCCTTCCTTTTAGCTATGAATTTATACTGGTAGTTTTTTTTCTTTTGCTAGCTATATAATTGTATACTTTTTTCTACTATTGTATAGAAATGTTTTAAATAGGCAATTGCCTACTTAACAAAGTTAGCCGTATATATATACGCTTCTTTTTCCTATCTTTCTTTTCTTTTTTTTTTATTACTTTAGTTTATAGCTTTTTTTATAAATCCTTTCATTTATATAGCTAGTTAATTATTGTTAATAAGCTGTTTTAAAGCTTAATTAGGCAATGCCTTGGTTATAGCGTTAGCTAGGTTGTTATTCTTATTAATTTATTTGATTTTTGAGATCTTTTGCTATTTATATAATTAATAAAGTGTTATTATATTAATTATTAAATGTTTTTCTTTTATTATATTAAGCTTAATAAGGCATTTATATAATAAGTATAAATTTATATATATAATAAGGGA
>JALRMF010000692.1:0-14875 GCA_026120015.1 Dendrostoma leiphaemia
AAGGTTAAAAACATTAGCATAAAATTAAGCATTAAAGCTTAAATGCACAATAAAAGCTTAATAGCTAGCGTTTATACTTAGAAAAGTTATATAAAAAATTAGCTAGGCTAAAATGTTTGCAATAAAGGCAAAAGCTATTATAATAACTAAATTTTTATTTGTTTGCTTATATATAAAATATTTATGCAAATTAAAAAATTAATAATAATATATATAAAAGAAAAAAGAATAAAAAACTATATATAATTAAAATATTGGAATAAATAGCATTGCGGCTTTGTATAAAGGCTGGTAGAGATGCCGGTGCTGACCACCAGGGTAGTCCAGCAGACCAAAACCAGGCACACGTGTCACGTATGCCTAAAACACATATATAAATCCTTTATACAAAGCAGGAGACTTTGTCTCTTTTCCTTTGTACAAGGTAGAGCTAAATACAATTTTGTCTCTACCCTACTATATTATTTATTTACACTTAATATATATATATATAAAAAAGCCCATTTAACACTAATTAATATTTATAGCTAGCAAGCATAGATTAGCAAAAGTAATAAAATAATAGGTGCTTTTAAGCATATAATAATGCATAGTAGTATTATTATGCTTAATTTTATCTTTTACATCTATTAAGCTAAATAAGTTATTAGCAGATTATATAATAAAAGGCATATATAAATCTCTTTTTGCAAAAAAGCAAAGGCTAAAAGATTATTTAAAACCTTTGTATAAACTAGAGATTGCACACAGCGTGCAATTATGCTTTAATAATAAGTATTTTAAATTTAAATAATTTATTTACAGCTGCTAGTATATATAAGCCTAGAGATAAGCAAAAATAATAACCCTAAGGGTGTTAGCAACCTTAAAGACGCTAAAAACAACTTAAAAATAATAACAAAGACTTTCTTTTATATAAAAAGATAGCAAAAGATAGCTTAATATCCCTAGCAGCATAGAAAATAGGCACTTTATATAACTATTAAGATAAGGTTCCTAATATTATCTAGCCATTAGATTTAAAGAAAATTAATATATATATTAGCTAACTTATCTCTAAATACAAAGGTCTCTTATCTTTAGATAAGGTTATATAATTATATAAAAAGGATTTTGCAGGCTAAACAACCTATTAGTTTAAATAAAATATATAGACTTTTAAATATATACTTTAAGATACTCTTTAGTTTTAAAGATATATTTTTCCTAAGAAATAAACTAATATATTAAACAATTAGCTTATATATTCTTTTAGTTATAACTTTATTGCCTAATAATCTTATACAAACACTAAAGCTTTAATAACTCTTATACGATAAACTCTTATGCAATTAATACCTATAAGCTCTGCTTCTCAACAGCCTGCACAATAAGCCTTTTATTAGTCTAAAGATTTATTAAGTTTAAAAGAAAAATAGATATATAACCCTTAAATTTAGTGGTAAAACTAATAAAAGCACTAAAGAAACCTATATAATTAAAGAGCTTTATATAAAGAATATAGACAAACAAAAGAGGCAGTACTTCTAGAAATAGCTTGTGCAATGCTTTGTTAGAAAAACCGCATAATTCTTAAGAATTAAAACTAAAGACTTTGTTTATATAACAGGGAAAGTAGCATAGTTTTATTAAGATAATAGTTTGTTTATAAGAACTATAGCTTTTTTGTATAAATTCCTTTAGTTTCCTTTATAGACTTAGGATATAATTCTTTTGAGTTGCTACCTTTAAAGCGCATATAAAATAATATATGTCTACTAAGCTAAGTTTAAGCTTTTGCAAAAGTATAGCAAAAAAACTTAAATTATACTAGAAAATTATATAACATTTTATATAATAAAGCAAAGATTTTCATCTTAGTGTGCAAGTAGCTTAGAATCAACGAGTGGGAATACTACGCTGTATAGTCATACGTTCTCTTAGATTGTGCGCTTTAGTTTTATCTTAACTACATTAGCCCTAACAAGATCTAGTATAATATCTATCGCATAATTAACACCTACTTTAATTATTGCGTTAATTATAGCTAGTATTAGGCTAACTAAAGCAGTTTAACCTTTATATAACTAAAAAAGGAGAATTTAGACAAGATATTAGCAAATGTGCTAGAGATTTTGCTAAATAAAATGTAGCTTATATAATAAATACTAAAAGCTAAGTATTAGGGCGAGATTTAGCTTTATACAGCAGTAGAAAAGGCGTGCTATAGTATATTAAAGCTTAAGATAGCCTTCGTTTAGCAAAAGCCCATGTGCAAAGGGCTATTTTCAGATATGCGTACAGCTATTAAATTGACATTTGAGAGAAAACCATCAATTCTTTTTACAAAGGTTAATTCGTACATCTCTCAGTATTTAACAAACTATATATATACCAAAAGTGGCTTTTAAAAGTCACTCAACCTAAAATAAAAGGCGCAACCTAAATTTGCGCTTGCTGCACGAGAGAACTTTTTTAGTTAAAAATCTTTTAACCGCATAAATAAAAAATATTTTATATGTAAAAAAGAGGAATGTTAATTAATAAACTATATATTAGAGGAGCGTGTAAGATTTTATATAAGGTATTTTACCTTGTGCAAAGATGCTGGCATTAAACTACTATTAAAGGATAATATGCTTGCTTATATTTAAGATTACAAAGGCAATAAACCTAACTGCTTAAGTGCATATAATTTAAAATTTAAGGAAGATGGACAAAGGGCTATAGGCCATCTGCTTTCTACCTTATTTATTTATTGCATAATAAAGCTTAATATATATAATCTATTATATAAATTATTAAAACTAATATTATTTATTTTAGAGAATTAATACTTATATAAGTACTAAGAAAAGCTATAAAATACTAAAGCATTTAAGTTATTAACTATTAGCAAGGCTTAAGCCTTTGTATATATAAGGAAAAACCTATGCATAAAAATCATTTAAGAGACAATGCTTTATTTATTTAAATTTAAAGAAGGAGAATCTCTTTGTGCAATTAGCACTATGGTGAAATAGAGCTTATTAGGAGAGGTTATATACTATATGCTAGACACTAGCACTCTATTCTTACTATTTCTCAAAGATATAGATTGCTTAGGTGCATATTTTAATAATATAATAAATATTATTGTATAAAGAGATAATGGAGTTTTTATTTCCGTTGTATAAAAGTAGAGACATTTATTCTTTAATTTGTTAAAGGTAAAATTAGCTATATTTCTTTTAGAGCATAAACTTTAACAATTATATTGGCAATTTGGTTACGCTTATATAAATAAGTTATATTAATTGCTAAAGGATGCTAGGATGCACAATATAAACTATTTAACTTTAAAATAGATTTAAAAGTTCTGCTATTATTGCTAAATATATAAATAATCATTATGAAAATTTAAGTTTTCTCTAAGGGATAGCTATGATTTTAATTATGAAATTTTCATAGATATCGTACGTCTCGCTAATAATAATATTCTTTATATTATCAATGCCTTAACTTTGTACCAGGCTAAAGAGTTCCTAGATAAAGAGGACGCATAAAGCATATAGGATACTTTGTATAAATATTGGATTTTTATATATCTTAGACCTTTAAACATTATTATATACAACGCTAGAATAAATTTTGTGTCTTAAGAGTTTAGAAAATATATATAAATCGTAGGATATACGTGCAAAGAAGTATTGATTAAGGCACATTAGGCAGTTGGCAAAGTAAAAAGAGCCTATATACTATTAAAGAGAGCGTACAATATTTTTAAAAAGGAAATTAGTTATAATATCAATAAGCGTATAATCTTTTAGATGGCTTTTAAAGCTTTAAATGATATAGCTAGACTAAGTAGCCTTATACTAATGCTACTTATTTTTAGCGCTTATCTATAGATTAATTACAATTTGCTACTATTATTTAACTAAGTTACTTATGCAAAAGCAGTCTTTAGGGCTATAGATAAACTATAGAAAATCTATGCCTAGGTAAAGATTAATTGTGCAATTAATACTAAAAATAAACCTTAGCTGTATATAGTTTAAAATCTACTACTTTGCAGCAAAATGCTAGTGTAGAGGAAGAGGCAAGGGTAGTAAAGTTTATATGAGATTTAGGCGTATAAAGGATAAGATGTAGTCTTTAATATAACTAATAGACCAGCAAAGTTTAGATATATGTATATAAAACTATATTATTTGCCCTTAGAAAATAATATTAGCAATAGTAATAATAAGGTTGCTTTTGCTATATAAGAACCCCTAGTGGTTTATCGCAGAGGGCAATTATAAAAAAAGACTTGTGCAATAATTTACCTTACCTAAAGGATATATTGAAGAAAATAACTATTTAAAGCTATTTGTATAAAAACCTACCTTATATAAAAGGAGAAGAATAATTATGCATTGGCTATTAAGCTTAGGGAGGATAGTGTTATTATAACTTTAAGTGCTTTGTTTAAAAAATCTAATGCTATAAAGGTTAATAACTTAATTATATAAGGTGTTGAATGGGCTTCCTTGTATACGTACGTATTAAGTGTAAACAAATAATATAATGGGGTGGAGACGAAATTATATTCAGCTCTATCTCGTACAAAGGAAAAGAGACGAAGTCTCCTGCCTCGTACAAAGGATTTATATACGCGTTTCAAGCATACGTAACACGCGTGCCTGGTCCTAGTCTGCCGGACCACCCTAGTGGTCGGCACTGGCATCTCTACCAGCCCTTATACAAAGCCGCAATGCCATTTATTCTAACACTAGCATCTTTTCTTTTACAGCTTATATAGTTATATATATAAAAACTATAGAGAAAAGACTATAGTTCTTATAAAAGAAACGCACTATAAACCTTATACTATTTCAGCAGTTGAATGCTAGAAAAAGTAATCATACCCATAAGGATTATTAAAGACCTTGCTTTCTAGTAACCACCTATACATAATATATTACATATAATTAAATCTTTTGCCTTCTAAGTAACTCTTTGTACGAAAAGAATCATATACGGCCTTTATTGCCTCTCAAGTCATAAACTTCCTCCTAATAAATCATAAGCACTTGCCTATCAGCGTTTAAAATAATTTACACTTCTAGCTACGTACAAGGTATAAAAGACCTTGTTCCCAACTTAGCCTTTGGTCCTTTCTCTCTCTCTTTTTTCTTTACCAACAACCAACTTTTAACCATACATAGTCTTTTGTCCTTTTTCCTTCTACGTACATTACTACTAACCTTTCAATTTGCATAAACATTTTATACGCAAATAAACAAACGAAAATTTAGTCACTATAACAGCTCCCGCCCCCATCGCAAACATTCTAGCCCAGCCAATCTTTCATACAACCTTCCTAGGTATAAACGCCAGCCATCAAGCCTTTATTATGCACCTAGGCTCCAATGCCCAGTCTTATGCCAATGCCCTTAGCCTTTGCAAAAATATACATAGCATATTATCATTTTCTCCTATTATACGTTTGCAAACTAACAAAACATAAAACTAAAAGTTAACTTTGGCTAACTTGCCTATAACCAACGTATAAATCAAGGTAAGCATCAACTAGAAACATATATCTCTAGCTCTTGCCAAGATCATACAACAAAACTTATACTTTACCGCACTATAAGTTCATCCTCTATTTTTATCTCTATACAAAAAATTAACATTATCCAACATCGTCGCCAGCATTAGCCACCATGCAAACGTTAATTATAGTCATATATACAAAAACCCAAACTTCTCTGCCAACCCCTTTAGCAACTGCATATGCATAGCAGAGTACTAGCACAGCGCTTACGCTAACTACATCTAGCGCTCGCATACTATTTAATGCTAGGTAATAGATTATATAGTGGAAATATTAAGGGTATTTAATAATTGTTAATGGAAAAAGATTTCTTAATAGCTTATGCAAAATAACATAAATAGAAAAATAAGAACTTTTACTTTACACAAAACATATTCTATCCAACTATAATTGTCATTCCTCCCTATTCTATTAATCAACATATCCTTTAATCTATATAATAAGTTGATTTATTAAGACTAAAATATCAAAAGCAACATTAAGTTTACCCTTTATATACGCATCCGCTAGATTATTGCTGCTATTAATCCATTAGACTTTCAAAATCTCTCTCCTCTCATACAACTCCTAAAAAGTTATAATGTTGATTATTAGTTATTTTTCCTATGTTATTCCAAGCTTAACCAAGCAATTATACACAGAGTAAGAGTCTATATAAATTACCAATAAAATCCAGAAAAAATTTAGCCAATTAGTGATCTTTCTTAGGATTATACATAAAGCAATTCCAATATCAAATCCATTCACTATTCCATATAATTCACTAGCTAATACGCTCCTAGTAACCCTTTTACATTTAAAGAAATTCTAGTATATAATATTCCCTTAAAGAGTTAAGTCATGCTTTATACAATCTACCTCTTTACTAAACACAATAATAAATCCTAGCTAAAAAAAAAAGTCTCAATTATTAGCAAATAACCCGTCAGTAAAAACAAATAACTTTGCACAGGATATATCGAAAAAAATATATCTTAAACCTCTTCGTACGTTATTCATTTGCCACTAAATCCTCTTATTTAAAAATATAATATCTTCCTTCTTAGGTATACAGACCTAAGCTACAATAAACAAATTATACAAAGCCTCTAATTGTAAAATTAATAAAATATATACTGCTTATGCGCGCTAAGAAACATATTGCTAGGCTGCGTCTTCCGCACAATAATCAACAAACTAAAGGTCATTAGCCTGGCCTTTCTACACAAGGATAACGTCCTCGCTATCTAACTCAATTTAACCGCTATTAAACTCCAACGGATTATTATGCAATAAAGTCGCCTTAGGCTTTATGCAGTAGCCCTTTTTTTTTATCTCATCTTCTTTACAGCGCAAAAAGCTCTTTATACCAAAGCTAAACATATCATTAGTTTATAAAGCAATAATTTCAAATTTATGCAAACTATCCTTAAACATTAATAAACATAAATTATACGTTGAAATATCTATATTTAAGTTCTTTGTATAATATACATAATACGTCTTATACCAATACAAACCAAACTCTGCCAATTTGTACAAAGGCTTCTAAATCTAAAAAATAATGCCCTTAGAATACTTATCTTAGAGTTCCTTAAAAAGAAATGCTAAAATAACTTATATAAGATTATTATAGCTTTATACATACACCTAAGTAATATTCTGCATCTCTCCATACATACCAAAATCCTTTATCAACATAAAGCTTAATATAAAGATAAGTCGCTGGCTTATCCGCTAAATCATTAGTGCTTAAATTAAGACCCTATCCTTTCCATCATCTCTATACCCTTAGACAACCAGCCTGCTCTTTTTATATAAGCATATTATTTTGCCCTTGATCTCTCATACCAGTTAAGTCTTAAAGATTTATTTATTTTAATAAATATAAAAGTTATGCTAGATTATCTCAAAGACACTTTATACAATTAGATCATTAACCTTTATAGCATTAAATTCCTTAAACAAAGCGCTTAAAGTTATAATAACACCATCTTCCCTAAGCTTAATAGCTAACGTACAATTATCTTTCTCCTTTTATATAAGGTAAATCCTTATATAAATAGCCTTAGATAGTCATCCCCTCCAATATATCCTCTAAGTAAGGTAAATTATCGCACAAATCTTCTTCTATAATTGCCCTCTACAATAAACCACTAAAGGTTTTTATACAGCAAAAGCAACCTTACTATTACTATTGCTAATATCGTCTTTTAAAAGCAAATAGTACAGTTTCACATGCGTACATTTAAACTTTGCCAGTCTATTAATCATATCAAAGACCACATCTTATCCTTTATGCGCCTGAATTTCGTACAAGCCTTGCCACCCTTGCCTCTCCCTCTACACCAGCACCTTGCTGCGAAGCAATAAATCTTAGACTATATACAGCTAAGGTCCGTTTTTAATGTTAATCGCACAATTGATCTCTACCTAAGCATAGATTTTCCATAGTTTATCTATAGCCCTAAAGACTACTTTTACACAAGCAACTTAGTTAAATAATAATAGCAAATTATAATTAATTCGTAAGTAAGCGCTGAAAACAAGTAGCATTAGTACAAAGCCACTTAGTCCAGCTATATCATTTAAGGCTTTGAGAGCCATTTAAAGGATCATACGCTTATTAGTATTATAACCAATTTCCTTCTTAAAAATGTCATACGCTCTCCTCAATAATACATAGACTCTTTCCACCTTGCTAACTGCCTAATATGCCTCAATTAGTACCTCTTTGCATATATATCCCATAATTTATACATATTCTCTAAACTCTCAAAATGCAAAATTTATTTTAACATCGTACGTAATAATATTTAAAGGTCTAAAATATATAAAAATCCAACATTTACACAAAGCATCCCATATGCTTTATGCATCCTTTTTATCCAGGAACTCTCTAACTTAGTACAAAGTTAAAGCATTAATAATATAAAGAATATTACTATTAGCAAAACGTATAATATCTATGAAAATTTTATAATTAAAATTATAACTATCCCTTAAAAAGAACTTAAATCTTCGTAATAATTATTTATGCATTTAGCAATAATAGCAGAACTTTTAAATCTATTCCAAAGTCAAATAATCTACATTATACATCCTAGCATCCTTTAGCAACTGATATAACCTATTTATATAAGCGTAACCGAATCGCCGATGCAATCGTCAAAGTTTATGCTTTAAAAGGAATACAGCCGATTCCACCCTTAACAAATTAAAGAATAAATATCCCCACTTTTATACAATAAAAATAAAAACTCTATCATCTCTTCGTACAATGATATTTATTATATTGTTAAAATATACACCTAGGCAATCTACATCTTTAAAAGATAGTAAAAACGGAGTGCTAGTGTCTAGCACGTAGTATATAACTTTTCCCAACGAGCTCTATTTTACTATAATGCTAATCGCACAAAGGAAGTCTCCCCCTCTAAATTTAAATAAATAAGGTAATGTCTCCTAAATAATCTTTATACGTAGGTTTTCCCTTATATATGCAAAGGCTTAAGCCTTGCCAATAGTCAATAGCTTAGATGCTCCAGTGTCCCACAGCTCTCCTTAGTACTTATGCAAATACTAATTCTCTAAAATAAATAATATTAGTTCTAATAGTTTATACAATAAATTATATATGCTGAGCCTTATCGTACAATAAATAAATAAAATAGAAAGCAAATAGCCCACAGCCCTCTATCTATCCTCCTTAGATTCTAAATTATACACACTTAAGCGGTTAAATTCATTGCCTTTATAATCTTAAACATAGGCAAGCATATTATTCTTTAATAATAGCTTAATGCTAGCATTTTTACACAAGGTAAAATACCTTGTATAAAATCTTATATGCTCCTCTAATGTATGGTTTATTAACTAATATCTCTCTTTCTTGCATATAAAATATTTCTTATTTATATAATTAAAAAATTTTTAACTAAAAAAGTTCTCTTATGCAGCAGGCGCAAATTTAGGTTATACCTTCTATTTTAAGTTGAGTAACTTTTAAAAGCCACTTTTAGTATATATATAATTTGTTAAGTACTAAAAGATATACAAATCAACCTTTGTTAAAAAAATTAATAATTCCCTCTTAAATACCAACTTAATAGCCGCACGCATATTTGAAAATAGCCCCTTGCACATAGGCTTCTGCTAAACAAGGGCTGTCTCGAGCTCTAACACACCACGACACGCCCTCTCCACTGCTGTACAAAGCTAGATCTTGCCCTAATACCCAGCTCCTAGTATTCATTATATAAGCTATATTTTATCCAGCAAAATCTCTAGCATATTTGCTAATATCTTATCTAAGTTTTTCTTCTTTAGTTATACAAAAGTCAAACTGCTCTAGTTAACCCAATACTAGCTATAATTAACGCAATAATTAAAATAGATATTAATTATACAATAAATGTCATACTAGATCTTATTAAGGCCAATATAGTTAAAATAAAATTAAAACGCACAATCTAAGAAAACGTATAACTACACAGCATAATATTCCCACTCATTAATTCTAAGCTGCCTATACACCAAGATAAAAATCCTTACTTTATTGTACAAAACATCATATAGTTTCCCAGTATAGTTTAAGTCTCTTTGCCACACTTTTGCAAAAGCTTAGACTTAGCTTAGTAGATATATATCGTTTCATATACGCCTTAGAAGTAGCAACTCAAAAAGATTATATCTCAAGTCTATAAAGGAAACTAAAGAAATTTATACAGAAAAGCTATAATTCTTATAAACAAACTATCATCCTAATAAAACTATGCTACTCTCCCTATCATACAAACAAAGTTTTTAGTTTTAATTCTTAGAAATTATACAGTCCCCCTAACAAGGCATTACACAAGCTGTTTTTAAAAGTACTGCCTCCTCTATTTATCTATATTCTTTATGCAAAGCTCTCTAATTATATAGGTTTCCTTAATGCTTTTATTAGTTTTGCCGCTAAATTTAAGGGTTATATGTCTATTTCCCTCCTAAACCTAATAAATCTTTAAACTAATAAAAGGCTTATCGTGCAGGCTATTAAAAAGCAAAGCTTATAGGTATTAATTACACAAAAATTTATCATATAAGAGTTATTAAAGCCCTAGTGTTTATACAAGATTATCGGGCAATAAAGTTATAACTAAAAAGATATACAAGCTGGCTATCTAGTATATTAGTCCATTCCTCAAAAAAAACATATCCTTAAGACCAAAAAGTATCTCAAAGTGCACGTTTAAAGATCTATATACCTTATTTAAACTAATAGGTTATTTAGCCTACGAAATCCTCTTTATACAATTATACAACCTCATCTAAAGATAAGAGACCTTTATATTTAGAGATAAGTTGGCCAATATATATATTAATTTCCTTTAAATTTAATAGCTGGGTAATATTAAGAACCTTATCCTAATAGCTATACAAAATGCCTATTTTCTATACTGCTAAGAATATTAGGCTGCCTTCTGCTATTTCTTTATACAAAAAAAAGTCTTTATCATCGTCTTTAGGTTGTTTTTAGTATCCTTAAGGTTGCTAACGCCCTTAGGATTGTTATTCTTGCTCATCTCTAGGCTCATATACACCAGCAGCTGCAAATAAATTATCTAAATTTAAAACACTTATTATCAAAGCATAATTACACGCTGCGTACAATCTCTAGTTTATGCAAAAGTTTTAAATAATCTTTTAGCCTCTGCCTTCTTGCAAAAAAAGATCTATATACGCCTTTTATTATACAGTTCGCTAATAACTTATTTAGCTTAATAAATATAAAAGATAAGATTAAGCACAACAATATTACTATATACTATTATACGCTTAAAAACACCTATTATCTCATTACTCTTGCTAATCTATGCTTGCTAGCTATAAACACTAATTAATGTTAAATAAGCTTCCTTATATACATACATATTAAGTATAAACAAATAACATAATAGGGTAGAGACGAAATTATATTCAGCTCTACCTTGTACAAAGAAAAGAAAACAAAGTCTCCTACCTCGTACAAAGGATTTATATACGCGTTTCAAGCATACGTAACACGCGTGCCTGGTCTTAGTCTGCCAGACCACCCTGGTGGTTGACACCGGCATCTCTACCAGCCCTCGTACAAAGCCGCAATGCCATTTATTCCAACATAAGGTATTTTTATAATAATCTAGCATAACTTTTACGTTTACTAAAATAAATAAATTTTTAAGACTTAATTAGTATAAGAGATTAAAGGCAAGATAATATACTTATATAAAAAGAGCAAGCTGGTTGTTTAAGGGTATAAAGATAATGGGAAGAATAGGGTTTTAACTTAAGCACTAATGATTTAGCGGATAAGCCAGCGACTTATCTTTGTACTAAGCTTTATATTAATAAAGAACTTTAGTATATATAAAGAGATGCAAAATATTACTTAGGCGTATATATAAAGCTATAATAATCTTACATAAGTTATTTTAGCATTTTTTTCTAAGAAACTCTAAGATAAGTATTCTAAAGGCATTATTTTTTAAATTTAAAAGCCTTTGTATAAACTAGCAGAGTTTAGTTTATATTAGTATAAAATATACTATATACATTATATAAAAAACCTAAATATAAACATTTTAATGTATAATTTATATTTATTAATATTTAAAAATAGTTTGCATAAATTTAAAATTACTGCTTTATAAACTAATAATACATTTAGCTTTAGTATAAAGAGCTTTTTGCGCTATAAGGAAAATAAGATAAAAAAGAAGGGCTATTGTATAAAGCCTAAGGCAATCTTATTATATAATAATCTATTAAAGTTTAATAGCGGTTAAATTAAGTTAAATGGCGAGAATGTTATTTTTATGCAAAAAAGCTAGGCTAATAACCTTTAGCTTATTAACTATTATGCAAAAGACACAGCCTAGCAATATATTTCTTAGCGCGCACGAGCAGTATATATTTTATTAATTTTATAGCCAAAGGCTTTATATAATTTGTTTGTCGCAGCTTAAGTCTGCACACTTAAGAAGAAAGACATTATATTTCTAAATAAAAGGATTTAGTGGCAAATAAACAACGCATAAAGAAGTCTAAGGTATATTTCTTTTAATATATCTTGTGCAAAGTTATTTATCTTTACCAATGGGTTATTTGCTAATAATTAAAACCTCTTTTTCTAGCTAAGATTTATTATTATGCTTAGTAAAAAAGTAAACTGTATAAAGCATAACTTAACTTTTTAAGGAAATATTATATATTAGAATTCTTTTAAATGTAAAAGGGTTACTAAGAGCATACTGGCTAGTAAGCTGTATAAAATAGTAAATAGATTTAATATTGGAATTGCCTTATATATAACCCTAAGAAAGATTACTAATCGGCTAAACCTTTTCTAGATTCTACTAGTAATTTGTATAGACTTTTACTCTATGTATAACTGCCTGGTTAAGCTTGGAATAATATAGGAAAAATAACTAATAATTAACATTATAACTTTTTGGGAGTTATACGAGAGGAGAGAGATTTCAGAGGTTTAGTGGATTAATAGCAGCGATAATCTGGCGGATGCGTATACAAAGAGTAAACCTAATATTGCCTTTAACATTTTAGTTTTAATAAATCAACTTATTATATAGATTAGAGGATATGTAAACCAATAGGATAAAAAAGAATAATAATTATAGTTAGATAAAATATGTTTTATGCAAAGTAAAAGTTTTTATTCTTTTACCTATGTTATCCTATATAAGCTATTAAAAAATCCCTTTCTATTAACAACTACTAAACACCTTTAATATTTCTACTATATAACCTATTATTTAGCATTAAATAGTATATAAGCGCTAAATATAATTGGCGTAGGCATTGTGCTAATACTCTGCTACGCGTACGCAGTTACTAAAGGGGTTGGCGGAAGAGTTTGGGTTTCTATATATATAATTATAATTAACGTTTGCATAGTGGCCAACGCTAGCGACAATGCTAGATAACGTTAATTTTTTATATAAAGACAAAAATAAAAGATGAACTTATAGTGCAGTAAAATATAAGTCTTATTGTATAATCTTAGCAAAAGCTAGGGATATATATCTTTAGTTAATGCCTACTTTAACTCGTATGTTGGCTATAGGCAAGTTGGCTAAGGCTAACTCTTAGTTCTATGTTTTATTAGTTTACAAACGTATAATAAGAGAAAATAACAATATGCTATATATATTTTTGCAAAGGCTAAGGGCATTGGCATAAAACTAGGCATTAGAGCTTAGATGTATAATAAAGGCTTAATAGCCGGCATTTATACTTAGAAAGGTTATATAAAAGATTAGCTGGGCTGAAATATTTATAATGGGGGCAGAAGCTGCTATAGTAACTAAATTTTTATTTATTTGCTTGCATATAAAATGTTTACGCAAGTTGAAAGATTAATGGTAATGTATGTAGAAGAGAAAAAAACAAAAGACTATATATGGTTAAAAGTTAATTATTAGTAAAGGAAAAAGAGAAAGAGAAAAAACCAAAGGCTAAGTTAGAAATGAGGTCTTTTATACCTTATATATAACTAAAAGTATAAATTACTTTAAACACTAATAAGCAAGTGCCTATAATTTACTAAAAGGAAGTTTATAACTTAAGAGGCAATAAGAGCTATATATAATTCCTTTTATACAAAGAGTTACTTAAAAGGCAAAAGACTTAACTATATATAATATATTATATATAAGTGGTCACTAGAAAGCAAAGTTTTTAATAATCCTTATAAATATAATTACTTTTTCTAGCATTCAACTGCTAAAATAATACAAGGTTTATAGTGCATTTCCTTTGTAAAAACCATAGTTTTTTCTCTATAGTTTCTATATATATAACTATATAAGCTGCAAAAGAAAAGATGCTAGTGTTGGAATAAATAGCATTGCGGCTTTGTATGAGGGCTAGTAGAAATGCCGGTGCCGACCACCAAGGTAGTCCAGCAGACTAAAACCAGGCACGCGTATCATATATGCCTAAAATGCATACATAAATCCTTTGTACGAAGCAAAAGACTTTGTCTCCTTTCCTTCGTACAAGGTAGAGCTGAATACAATTTCGTCTCTACCCTACTATATTATTTGTTTACACTTAATACATATGTATACAAGGAAGCCTATTTAACATAAAAGTTAATTATTAGTAAAAAAAAAAGAGAGAGAGGATTAAAGGCTAAATTAAAAACAAGGTTTTTTATATTTTATATGTAGCTAAAAGTATAAATTACTTTAAATGCTAATAAGCAAATATTTATAATTTACTAAAAGAAAGTTTATAACTTAAGAAGCAATAAGAGCTATATATAATTTTTTATATATAAAAGGTTAC
>JALRMF010000693.1:0-14799 GCA_026120015.1 Dendrostoma leiphaemia
TATGTGAGTTTTGAATTAGTAACTTAATTGGTCAAGGACTTCCATGTCACGGAAGTAGATGTCGGTTCGAACCCGACCTAATTAGAATCCCCCCCCCTGAAGCTTGAATAAAATATGCAATAATAAATTTATCAGCATCAAAAAAAAAAAAATAAATAATATTTTTAATTAACTTATAAGCATAAGACTTTATAAGTGTATATATATTTGCAAAATAAGGCTTTTCTTTTTTATGCAGGTTTTTGTTAAATATAGCTATATTTTCCTAGTTAGGATTATTTTGTAAATTAATATAGTCTTTGCTAAAAATATAGCAATTTTAACACTATAATTATAAGCAACTTATATAAGGTACTTATTCTAATTATAGCTAAAACCTAGTTAAAATATAAATAAAGATATATTAAGAGTGAAACTTACTATAATTCTTTAATTTTGTTTTTTTTATCTTTTAAAAAAAGTTATTATTTTGCTTGAAAAGCTGCTTTATATTTATTGCTATTATATATTTAAGCGCTTTTATAATTAATGCTTTGCAAAGAGCATTTTTTACATTGTAAACTTTGCAATTTCTTTTATAAACTTAACGCATTTATGCACTTTAATAATATTAAGATTTTAAAAAAAGTTTTTCTCTGCTTTACATTTGCAAAAAAAGCATAGCTATAGCATAAAGATAAGAATAAAGGTTAAAATATATATTTATAAAATAAAAAAAAGTAAAAGGTTAATTATAAAGTTAAATTAATAAGGTAAGCTGTAAAAGTTAAAATTAAAAAGTTAAAGATTGTAAATATATTGCTAAAAAAAAACCATTGCTAAAAACAGAATACTTGCAAACGCTTTTATAGCTGTCTAAATTAGCTTATGCGCCCTTATAGCTTTCTTTAAACTTAGCATTTTAAAATTAAACTTTTACTCTTCTAAGTTACTTTTTTTCTTTTATTAACAATGCAACGCTACATTCTTTTCTAAATAAATACCCTACCTCTTATACTTGTTAACGTTTTAATTAATATTTTAAGTATATTACTATAGCTATAATAATATTAAAGCGCTCTTAACCTATATTTAAAATAATAAGCAATAAGGGTTTTTGCAAACATTTTACAACAATAGCAAATCGCAAGCCTATGGTTGTAAAAAAGAAATAATAATAAAAGCCTAGTAGTAAATTGTATAAACTCAGCTTTTTTTTTAAATAACTGCTAACTTTATTAATAATTATCGCCTTTAAAGAAATTAAAAAAATGTAAAACAATATTAATTTTATTATTTTTAAGGCTTTTTTCATACGCTTAGCTTAAAAAGTTACATATAATTTAAAGATTAGCGCTATTTACGTTTAATTAAAAGGATTAGGCGCTCTTTAAAAAGCAGCTAAAGATTATTTTACCGTTTACTTTAATAATATGCTATATATCTTAACTTATATCTTAACCCTTTTTGCTAATTATTTTATAGCTGTGAACAAACTTATAATTGATTATAAAAAAGTTATAATTATAGATTAAAATATAAAAGCTAGCGCAAAGCAGATATATATATTTAGTTTATAATATAAAGTTTTTATAAATAGTTAAAATTTTAATATAGCTTTGAAATATATTAGAGCTTTAAAAAACTATTTTTAAATAATTATTGCTTAGTTTAAAGCTTTTATTAAAAAGCCTTAGCTAGCTTTTAAGCAATACTTTTCTTTTTAGCACAATTAGCAAAAAAATAACATTTAGCAAAATCTAGCTTAAGCATAATATTTGCCTTAACTGCTGCTGCCTTTTAATAATAACTAGCAGTAGAAAAATAATATTAGCAATATAAATTTATAAAACTAAAAGCTAATACCTAAGTTTAATAATAATATTTAAGGAATATTAAATAATAAGGTTTACTTTTAAAGTAAAGGGTTAAAATATAAGTTAAAATATACTAAAGTAGTTAAAGATATAAATATTTTTAAATTTATTACATTAAGTTAAACTACTGCAATTAATTTCTCTCTACTTAAAAATTATCCACTATTACCTAAATTATCTATAGGTACCCGCAGGTTTATTTAAAGTTTATAGGTAGCAAATGGGTTTTACCCAATTACCCAGCAATGGGTAATTCCTGGGCCTACCGATGGCGGGTGATGCGTAGGTGACTTCAGGAATACTACCATGGTAAGTATGTAAGTATGTACGGATCCGTACGCCGTGCCGTTCCAACGACAGCCTGCTGGAGCCCGAATGCACCTCGAGTCGTCTCATAGTTCAGCCTGCCAGCTACACAGTACTCCAATGTAAATGGATACCTGCAAGGTCTGCAACTTACTCGCAGCCCAGCTTGGGACCGAACGCCGCGCTGTGGCAATGTGGTACAGATGATTGGACGCCTCGGGATGTAGCCGCAGCGGCCTGGACCGGCGCTTATGGGTCCCACGCCGGCAGTGGGGGGGCTAGGGATTGAGCGACCTGTCGCGGCGCGACAGTCGGCCTGGGTCTCGAACTGGCTGTCTGAGTGCCCCATCACAACTCCTGAGTCAGAATGCTGGCAGCCAACCGTACCCTTCGGATCACTTCTTCAAGATGCTTGCATTTCGTGGCGCCTGTAAACATTGTGGATACTTAGGTATGGGAGGAGGCGACCACGCAACTGTCCAGCGCGGTACATACTTGGTATCGAGGTGCAATGATCAAGTCTCTGCCACTCAGCATTCTTTTCATTAGTCGCGATACCCGTAACCTCACGTGTGCTTACAGCCTAGGTACTCTGTTCAGCATGCAGGTCGAGGAGCCGCCCGATCTGCCTTGCTTGCGTCAACCATTCTGGAAAGCTTCGGGCTCTCTACCTGGGTACCTAGGTAGTGGACGTGGCTGAGAACTTGATGGGTCTTAGCATCGACAGTACCTATCAAAAGAAATCAAGCGGCGTCATTTGAATGATCTGCTATACACCCCCAAGTGCATCAGAGCCACTACGTACGCGAGTCGAGACAGCTTGCTCATTCGCTGCTTGATTCCTCTTGTGGCTGCCAGACAAAGTCATACTGGACGCCACTCAGACTGTTCCTATCCTTGATTCGTACCCATACGTCCCTTGCCGGCTCCATGATACTCGCCATGACATGGACCTTGCTCTTGGGCGCTCCCCAGCTGCCCGATACAGGGCTAACGTCGTACCTGAGTACCATAATGACCAAGATGGTCAGCAGCTCATTCATGGCGAAGTGGCGCCCGGGACATAGATTGACCCCTCCACCCCAGGACCTGTGTGCTGATACGGGAATTCTGTTTCTCTTCGCCTCAGCCTGCCGTTTCTGGGGGACAAAGCGCCGCGGATCGAATTCAGATGCGTTGGGGCCCCAGGCCTTCTTGTTCTTGTGCAATTCTTCGGAAGGAATGAAGATGAAGCTGTTCGACTTCAGCAGATACTTTCCATCAAGGGTCGTATCCTCCCGGACTACGCGTGCCGATGCATTGACGCTTTGCACGCGAAGAACCTCACTCACAAATGAGCCGAGGAGCGGGTAGCTTGCAGCCACGTGGGGGATATTTACGACGACAGGCTTCCCGACATAGATCTCGTTGGCCCTTTCTTGAAGGCCAAGAATTGAGTTGATATTTTCCCGGACCTCGGAGAGGAGTGCGGGGTCCGAGTACATGTAGTAGATGAGCCAGAAAGAAGTCGGCGCGGCGTTGGCCAAGAGCCCAAAAGAGATGGACAAGTCGAATTGTTCGATATCCGTCATGGGAATGTTGTATTTTTGGTTGACTTCGAAGCGGGCCTTGACAATGCGGGAAGCTGATTCCGACTTGTGTCCATCTGCCGAGTAAAACTTGTGCATAGCTTCGAAGACGCTCCTGCGCGCACGGCTGCCTCTGGGTGCAGTGATTTCAGGCATCACATTCAGTCCCAGTAGAGCAAAGTCATGGTAAACGTCCCTTTTGGACACACATCGTCAGCCGTTGGCAGGAAAAGATATTGGAAGCTGCAGATGAGTATCGAGTGCGCAACGGAGGGAACTCACCACAGTTTTTCGATGACAGTGTAGTCGTGGAAGGGGTTCTGCTCAGCTCCGTACACGGCATCTGTACTGGCGATGGTGATGAACTTCCTGAAGAAGTCGCATAGCTCTACCTCCTTGCCGTCATGGAGGGATTCATTCGAGTCCAGAAACTTCATAATTCCCTGAAGCATACCCTTGGTAATGATCTCAAGATTTTTGCCAGGTGCCAGAGACTCGTGCTGGGCCTTCAGAGTCTCAGGAGTCAGCCCCGCTTCGCCGTGCTTCTCGGGTATATAGTCTGCTAGCTTCTCCAATGATTCCTGGCTCGAGACAAGTAGTCTTTTGGCAAAGTGAATGACCATAGGGGCAAACGAGAAGATATTCGGCCGGCGATCGACGAGAGGAACCAGCTCTGGACCCGTGACAATGTAGATCCTGCTACCCATCACACCCAGAGTATATATCGGAAGGTCGGGGTATCTCTTGCTGCGCAAAACATATGGATAGTCAGCTCATGAGGACTAGGCATGCCGCATCACATCGGTTCCAGCGGACGTACGCAACTTTTCCATAGTAACGCGATCCATGCCATAAAATGCCGAGAACGTGGCCTAGAACTGGAACCTTGGAAGGGATTAGGGGAGGTTCGCGAGGATCATGGGATATGGCGAAGTAACGATCCAGTAAATACAGCAAGCCTGACACAATGGCAGCTGCTAGGAAAAGGAAGACCATCTTAATTCCTGGAGAGTAGATTACGTCCGAGAAGAAATTTAGCGAGAGGCAAATTACGCTCTCATGACACAAGAGGACAACTTCACGATCTTGAAGAAATGGCACGGGAACGTGAGTGCTTGGGCTCGGAAACGCAGGCTTGAAGATGATGTCCAGCTCTGAGAGGTGCGCACTTGGGCAGACGTAAGTGGGCCGGTCACTGGAAATATCAATGTACGGAGTGACTGTCCCGATATCCATCTCATCTACCTATTGGAAGTCCCCACAACGTATGCCTAGGTACTTAGTAGGTACTTGGTGTGTACATCATACCGTTGGTAGTCAAAGCAAATATAAGGATATCAGCATCTGGTGATGTATCACTGGAGGATGCAACCATCCGGCACCGGGAAAAGGCCAAAAAAGAAATACAAGTCCAAATACATAGTATACCTTGATTGAGTGTCTGGCGGACGTGTACCAGTGGCGTCCGCGTTCCGAGGTTGGTTCCGGGGGCTATCGAGGTTCCATTCCCTGTGGGGAGCCTGGACTCCGCAGCCTCACAGCGCATGCTGATTGCTGAAGGAGCACGCTACTTGAGCTGTGTATTTGAAAATGCATACACGGTACGGATCCGTACAGGGTCTACAGGTATGCAGGTACATCGGTTCATCGAATCGCGCCAATGGTATACACCAATACCTCGTATCTTTGCTGCAGCTGACCGATAAAAATGCAATTAGTCCAGCCGGTGTACGCACAGCATGTGGAAAAAAATTCTCTTTGTAAACAAAGCTGAGCAGAAGTCAGAGCAATGCCCTTTTGCTTATTCCAACACAAACGCGCTTCCGCACTCATAGAGTGATCGTTATTGAATATTACGACAATCTCACCTATCATGATTTTGCAACTTGTGCTGAGCCTCGCGCTGGCTCACCTGGGCTGGAGCCTGGTCTGCTTGGAAATCAACGTCCGCAAAGCTCGCGCCTTGAACGTTCCCGTCGTGAGGCTTCCTGTCGACCCGGTGAACTTTTTGTGGATTTTCTTGCAGAGTCATGTCTGGGGCTGTCTTGATCGACTCCCTATCCCATGGTCGTCGTATCCTGATTGCATTCGTTTCTCGTACCGTGGATGGCACTTCAGAGAAAAGTCGAATCCCGCAGTACGGTTCGGACCAGCCTGGGCTCTGGTTACACCCGTCACATTCTATCTGCATTTCACTGAACCAGCCGCCATCAATGAACTATTCCTGAGGCGTTCTGACTTCATCAGACCCGTCAAGAACTACAGTAAGTTAGCCCTTGACTATACATTCTCTCCTGTTCGTTTGATAGCTAATGCGATTTATTTGAAAAGAGTTACTGGAAGTCTACGGCCCTTGCATCTCCACCGCTGGATGGGACGATTGGCCTCGTCACCGCAAGGTCCTGGCGGCACCCTTTAACGAGAGCATCATGCATTTCGTTTGGGACGAAGCTCTCCGCCAGGCCATGGCCATGTTGGACTCTTGGACCGATGTGTCCCAAGCTACGTCCGGGATCAAAAGCATGCAGAAGGATACCAGAACGCTCTCGCTCAACGTGCTCGCAGCGACAGGGTTTCGCAAGTCTTACGAATTTCGTGGGTCAGCAGAAACAGGTCTCCAAGGCGAAGCGAGCAGCTACCGCGATGCCCTTCAGACTGTCCTTGACAATGCCATCCTCATCATGATCGTGCCCTACAAATACCTGCAGGGTTCTCTTGTGCCAAAAAAACTTGTGCGGGTAGGCGATGCGGCAAGGGCGTTCAAGAGGCACATGGAACAAATGCTTCAGGATGAGACGAATGCCTTGAGCAGTAATAAACCTGGATCCGGCGGTATCATGACTTCTTTCGTGCGGGCACTTGACGTGCATGAAAAAGAGGTTGTTGCCCACCATGCCGTTAAGGAAAGCAAAGATGGCAAAAAGGGTCTCTCTATCGACGAAATCTTTGGCAATATCTTCGTGATCAACTTCGCCGGCCACGATACAACGGCCAACACTTTGGCATTCTCTATGCTTCTTTTGGCTGCTCATCCCGATATTCAAGTCTGGCTCGCAGAAGAAATATCATCCATGGAAACCACTCTGGATGGCGACGTGCCCGTCAAGGATTGGGACTATCATGTGGTGTTTCCTCAACTCAAGCGATGCCAAGCCATCATCCTTGAGACACTGCGTCTATACCCACCCATTATGTCTCTTCCTAAATGGACAAAGGGAACAGCACAGGTGATCAAGGTCGGCGAACAAACCCTGGTCATCCCTCCTGGAGTAGGCACCTCACCCCATCTACTCGCCACGCATACACATCCTGATTACTGGACCGATCCTTTGGTTTGGAAGCCCTCGCGCTGGATCATTGAGTCCAAGGCTGCGAAAAGTGCCGAGGAGTTGTGGACGCCGACTGCATACACCTACTTCCCTTGGTCACACGGGCCACAGAATTGTCCTGGAGAGAAGTTCTCCAAGGTCGAGGCGGTGGCAGTCCTGGCGTGCCTCATGAAAGGCCATCGATTAGCAGTGATGAGGGAACCTGGCGAAGGAGAAGAGGCTGCTAGGAAGCGGGCAATCGATTGCACCAATGACGTGAATTTGGAGATACTGTTGAGGATGCGCAATGCCAACAGCGTGAAGCTGACTTGCACAGTGGCATGAGCAGTAATTCCATTGAGCGTCGAAGACTGAACGGGCTCCTTTGCTATGTCTGCAAATTCCTCCCGAGACAAATAATGTAGTCTGCTCTAGCCTCTGTTGATATGAATTTGATTGCGGAGCGAACGAAAACAGGACTTTGCGAGACTGTTGACGTAGTGGAATCTACCTAGTTAACCCCAATACCTTAGGCATCTATTTCTACTTAATCATCCTCAAGTAGGAAGCTAGATCAAGGGTTATGTCAACCTACGAATGGTTATCGCCAATCCATTCCGCCTCAATGATGGCCATTCTCGCACCCTGAGGCAGCACTATGCCTTTGAACCGAAACCCAGCGTCGGCCTCTCTAAAGAGATCGGCCCACGATTCAGCGTCCCTCTCCCGGGCATTGTTGAATGCCTTCATCGAAATATCCATTATTCTCAGCTTGCGATCCGCTGCAACGCCCAGTTGTCCCGGCTCGGGAACACAGATATCGTTGATGATCACTCTGGCACCTTTTTTAAGAGCTGGCACCAGGGCCTTGAGGATCTCAATACTATACTTATCACTCCAATCATGAAGAATCCACCGCAGAAGGTATATGTCAGCTCCCTTTACGGGCTGAGGAGTGAGGAAATCGTGCTCCATGCCTGTAATGCGATCCACGAGCTCAGCCGGGATCTGAGCGGCCAGCCCCGAAATGGTGTCCGGAAGGTCCTGCACGACAACCTGAATATCCGGATACTTGCTGGTCAACGCTACAGCAACCTGCCCGTGAGATCCCCCAACATCGACGACCATTCGAGCCTCGGTCAAATCGCACCCTTGGAGCAGATACTCTATATTATAGCTGCTGTGCTGGTGGGAGAAGCTCATGGCGTCGATGAAGCGCTGCTGCCGCGCGGGGTCCTTCTTGATAACGTCGAACGGGTTCTCACCCGCTGTGCCGTGCGCCAGGGTGTAGCCGCTCTCGCTGGGCTCCTCGCTGCCGGGCCAGCGCTGAGCGGCTTCAACAGTGCGCGAAAGCGATGGCCAGAACTCCTCGGCGATGTTGAGAAGCCATGCCTCAAGCATGGGGCTGCCAAGAAGCACGCGCGAGGCCGCCGTATGCATGATAACGCCCCTATGTGGCTCTGCAAAGACGTGCCGACCCATGGCGACGCGAATGAAGCGTGTCATATCCTTCAAAGGGACGCCGGCCGCAAGAGCAACGGCGTCGAAGGTCGTCTCGGCACCCTCGGCGGTTGGGACGTGATACGCGAGCTTATGGCGGTATATATACTGGATGCTCATCATCAGATATTGGTCTCCAGCGCAGTTGGCGATGAGGGCAACGGGCCCTAGGAGCAGGTGGTGTAGCTCGTCTGTCGCCTCGAGGGCTGCGTCCCTGGCGGCCTGAATGTCCGCTGGGAGGGGCTTGGCGGGAAGCAGGCCGTCACCCCTGTCGAAAGAGGGCTCGGGGAGACCTTGGGTAGAGAAGAAATCGAGATATTTATTGGTGCTGTCTTGCACACGAGCGAGAAGCTGGGTCATGGGACCAGTGATGGCCGATTCTTGATTTGACATAATGGGCAGAGAATATCGAGGAAATTTGTGCGGTTGCTTGGGTTTTTTACTTGTATGCTTGTCGTCTTAAAAGATGTGCGCACCAAGACTTTCAATGTTGTGATCGAGATGAAAATTGAGGTCAGGCAAGAGAATAGCGTCTATCCATTCTTTTTATACGTCAGAGAATAACATAAAAACACATAACACGATATGGACAAGTTCCACGCTGCCATCAGATAATTCTCATGTTCATGATTTCATATTTAGTTGTACCTAATAAGTACTTTCGGTCCAAGTACAGACATCGCAATTCCGTCAAAAACGACCCCTTGTACGGACGGGGAAGTAGCCACGCACAGTGTATAAAGTGAATATTGAACCTTGTCAGAAACTGCGATGTTGGTCTTGCGGGTTGATAATGTAGCCTCAAGTAGATACGGAGCATTGCCGAGCGTTCATGTCCATTGTCCACACCACGCGCATCCACCCCGAATGCAACTCGGCCCCTGGCGGCGTTGTATTAATAGTTTCGCTCTGTGCGGCGAAGCAAACACAGTCCAGAAGTCCGAGATTCGGACCTTTGCTGGCAGACGACAGTCGCACTTGGTGGCTGTGGCACTCCCAAGTTGGGTACCCAAAGCCGGTCCCCAGGCAGTTGCGAGCACAACCACTGTTCTCACTTACTTCCTTTCCTCAAGCTTCGCAAGACGCTCTGTCGTTGCCTGATATCGGGTCGTGGATCTAAATCAACATGTCCCAGCTGAAAGCTACCCACGAAGACAAGACCCCGGAATATCTCTCCGGATGGCGACTCCAAGTCGTTATCGCGTGCCTCTTCTGGGGTTCCTTCGTCATGGCACTTGACACTAACATCATCAATGTCGCCCTTCCCGTAATCACGTCCGACTTCCGCGACCTGAGGGACTACGCCTGGTACGGAAGCGCTTACCTACTGGCCCTCACGGCCTTTCAGCCCATATACGGTTCCCTATACAAGTACTTCCAGACCGACATAGTGTACCGTTCTGCTATTTTCAGCTTTGAAGGTATGTACTATCGACCCATTCAAGTCTTGCCCGAACCTTGTCTCCTGCCGTGCATGCCATAAGGCTGTTGTTGATGGATTTCTACCTCTTAGTCGGATCAATCCTGTGTGCTGCTGCCGTGAACTCGACCATGTTTATTATAGGAAGAGCTGTTGCGGGATTTGGAGCGGCCGGGATTTTACAGGGCGCGTTGAGTATCATCAGCCAAGTCGTCCCCCTCGAGAAACGGTTGGTTGTCCATTTCCTCAACAAAATCCCGCTTCCGAGGTTATTTTCAAGAGATCTGCTGTTTGAGAGACCACGCTAAATCGTCTGTACCCCCCTTTTTAGTCCTCTCTACATGGGCATTGTCATAAGCGTCTTTGTGATTACCACGACAGTAGGCCCAGTTCTGGGGGGCGTATTTACGCAGCACAGTACCTGGCGTTGGTGTTTCTGGGTGTAAGCCACAATACTTGAGGATTTCCCTATGACAACCGAGAGGGTCAATGTTTGTCCAAGTTGACCCTTGGGCAACAAGCCTACTGATCGATTTGTTGACATAGCAACCTTCCTATCGGTGGAGTTGTCCTCGCGGGTCTCACCATCTTTCTCAAAATCAGAGGCGTGCCCAACGAAGATCGGAAGCTCCCATTCAGCGCAAAGATTCAGAGGATGGATCTGGCCGGGTGTCTGACATTCCTCGGCGCAATCTGCAGTCTCCTGCTGGCTTTTCAGTGGGGTGGGCAGTCCAAAGCATGGAACTCGGCTGACGTTGTCGGCTGTTTAGTCGGCTCAGTCACTGTTGGTGCCCTGTTTGCATTCCTTTCTTGGAAGAGAAAGGACGCTGCCTTGATACCTCTCCGAATAATGAAGAAGAGGTCTATATGGACGGGATCGATTGTGTTGTTTTTTTTTGGAGCGCAAAACTATGTCGTAAGTCATAAATCCTCCTGTCGGACCACATAATCTACCAAGACTGGCCGACTGACATCCCCGGTCGTGAAACAGAACTCCTATTACCTTCCGCTATGGTTCCAGGGTGTTAAAGGCTACGACCCCGTCACGACCGGCGTCGACTTCATCCCGAGGCTCCTCCCACAGCTCGTCGCCTTGATTATTGCGGGTGCTATAGTCAAGAAGTTCGGTCACTACGTGCCTTACATGCTCGTGGGCGAGCTGATAGCTGTCGCAGGTCAGGCTATGCTGACGCAGTTCCGGCCTGACAGCGACACCCTGTACTGGGCCGCGTCGTTGGTTGTCAGCGGCATCGGGACGGGCATAGCCATGCAATTACCGTACACCGCGGTCGCTGTCACGCTTTCCGACGAGGACATACCCGTCGGTAACGCCATCTCCGTGCTGTTCTATCAACTTGGCGGCGCCATTTTCATCTCGGTAGGGCAGAACATCACCATCAGCACTATCATCGACCTCGTGCCCAAGCTCCTCCCCTCCAGCATCACTCCCGAGATGGTGATGGCCCAAGGGGCGACTAACTTCGAGAGTATCATTACTAATACGAAGGATCTTGCATTGCTGCGTGATATATGGAACACTGCTATTACAAGGGCCATGATCTTGTCAATGGCTGTGGTTGCTGCCTCGGTGCCCTTCACCATGGGCATGGAGTGGCTGAACGCCGTCAAAGTTGCCTCAGAGAAGACGAAAGTCAGTGATCAGCCAGGTCTAGACAATGGAGGGGAAGGAAGTGTTGATGTACCTTGAAAAGGTCGACAAGCATCCCAATAGTGTACACTGCATTAAAAGCAGGGGACCTCGGGAGCTTGACGCTTCTCAACGTCACGTCCGGTATTTTGTAAACACAACTCTAAGTTACGTCAAGTTGGATGGAACAGTACTTATTGAACACACTTGAGAATGAAAAAGGGGCATGAAACGAAAAGCCGTGTCTTAATTTGCACACTGAACAAAGCAACCGAACTGCAATCCGAAAGCCGCACATAATCATGTTGAGCAAGGCGGTGGCTGTTACAGGCTTAACTTCCAGTACTGAATCAAGCTGCATGCCTAGCAAAAGGCTCCAAGAGAACAAGTTGCAACTTGCCTCTCAACTGGAACTGGATGCCGTACCGTCACAGTGGCAGGTTCTGCCATGGCTTAACCCCTCGATTCTCCGATGACGACGTGGTCATTTATTGATGCTGGTGGCCGTGGTCTTCGTTGTCTTCGGCGCTTGCCCTTTTCTGTGAAAACTGCGTTGAACGGGTAGCAAGATACGGCAGATTGCAATATGTTGACTTCTCGTGTGACGGCACGGCATATAGTATCTGCGGAGTGGAATCGACCAGTCGAGTCTTCTCGTAGCCTTTTGTGGCAGCACGGCAGGTAGGTGTGCAGGTCCTATTTAAGCTGTGGCATCTCGCGAGTTTCAACCCAGAACATTCAGCGTTCCGCACAGTACAGTGAGTTTATTTTATAGCCATTGAGCTGTTCACTGGTAAAATTGGCTAAATTAAGAAACTAGGCTTATATTTTAAGCTGACTAACTGCTTAAACTATGCTTTTGGTTACCTAATCAAGCTAAAAAGAAGCTTACATTGCCTTAGTTATATTAGTCTTAATCTCTTTTTCTTTTATTTCCTTTGCTAAACTGTTATAAAACTGTAGGTTTATAGCTGGAAGGAAGGACCGGGCCTACGTTTGTCCGATTGGAGGATCGGTCCGCCGCAGACCAGCGCTAGCCAGCCACAGCTAGCGCGGAACAAAGGGGGACATAAGCTACCTTCTATAGCCCCGTTCCACAACGTAAATAGCCTCCCTTCCTTCTACATCTACCAACCTACAAATAAACTATATAACCTAATAATGCACTATGAAACTAAATAAAACCTTATTAATACTAATTAATAATTAAATTAGTTAATTATAAATAGCAAAGTAAATAAAACAGCTTTATACCTTTAAGAAATTTTCTAATTATCTTTTTTTATTAAAAAGTGTTATATTTAAAAACAAAAGCAGCTATATTAACTTTTGTTAGCTTTTATATTATAAATTACACTTGCTAAGCGTTCTTTAACGCAAATAATAATATAAATATTTTTAAAAGTTTTTTAGTTGCAAAAGCGCTATATTTAAAACAAAATAGCTAATTTATTTATACTTAAAATACTAAAATCCTTAAAAATTACTAAGACTGTAACAATTGTATAATTAAACGCATTTAATAAAACTTTAAATTTAAGCTTTTTACCCGCTAACTACTTTGCTGTTTATATAAAGCTCCTTTTTTAATAGTTGTTAGTTTAGCTAGGGACCCCCTCCCCTTAGGCTAGGGCCTTGCAGCCCCCGGGACCCCCCCCCTAGGCTAGCTATATAGTCCGTGGGAGGGCCGCTTCCCCTAGCTACTAGCTAGTTACAATACAATTCCAGTCTTCCCCAGCTTTTGTGCACCATTACTTTTAAAACTAAATAGCAACTACAAGCTAAGTTTTCTTTTAATATTGCCTCCTTTTATTTAGTTTTATTTTACTTCTTTTATTTAGTAATAAACTATCAATATACTAAACTACCTTTCTTTTAACTAATAAACCCTTTTTATATAAATATTTAAAATATTTAACAAAGGTAACAACCTTATCTTAAGGCTCTTTAAAGTGTAATAATTACTGCTAGGTTTTGTGAGTTTTTAGAGTGCTAAAGGGTTTATATTAGCAGAGATGGTTAAAAAAGTATACTAATTATAGTATAAAGATAATATTGTTTTATATTTAGCAAGTAATTACTAGTAATAAAGCTATTAAAAGGTAAATATTTAGATTAAATACTTAGATTAATAATTAAAGAGCTATTTACTAAATCTATTTAAGAGTAAAGAATATATTTAAAGGTATATTTAGCTTTTTAGTTTTTATGCTACTAAAGATTACTAATATTTACTAATATTAAGTAATTATGCTTAAAAGTGCTTATTAATTAGTTATAATAGGGTTAAAGCTGTTAGCTAAATTATATAAGTGCTTAATAAAAGTTTATGCAAGTTAAAGAGATAGCTTTTAACTAAAGTGCAAAAGGCGCAGCGTAGAGGCATTTGTTTCTTAACACCTTTCCTGCATATTAATCTAATCTAACCGTTGTAAGTTATAACACAAAGGCAGTGACAATTATTTTAAATAAGTAATTAACCTTTTTAAGTTATTTTACTAAAACCTTATAAAAGAAAGCAGCGTTAATAAAATAAACTAAAATATAATTAACCTTAACTTTTAATTTACACCATTTAATAAAATTTTTAAAAGTATATAATATATTACTCTTATTGCAAAAGTACTTTAAAACTATATAGCTTTAAGGCTAATTAGTAAAAACCTCTTTTATGCTTTTTATAAAAAGTTTAAAAACTAAAACAAAGCAATATTTAATGTAGTTAACTTTACCTTTTGTTAAAAACTAAAAAAGATACTTTATATATAAAAAGTTTATATTAGCTAAAAAACACAGTAAGATTAAACTATAATTTGCTTAGCTAGTTAAGCTTAATAAAATGCTTTAATAAACCTTAGTAAAATATATTATTATATAATTTAATAAAACGTATTATAAAATAATAAAACTTTATATTAAAATAAATAGCATTGCGGCTTTATATAAGAGCTAATAAAGATGCTAGTGCTAACTACTAAGATAGTCTCGCAAACTAAAACTAGGCACAGTTATGTATGCTTAAAACGCATATATAAATTCTTTATATAAAGCAAAAGACTTTATCTCTTTTTTTTTATATAAGGCAAAGCTAAATACAAAGGGGGACATAAGCCACCTTTCGTAGCCTTATTCCCCAACGTAAATAGCCTCTCTTCCTTCTAACTACCACCAACGAATAAATACATTGCATAAC
>JALRMF010000694.1:0-14790 GCA_026120015.1 Dendrostoma leiphaemia
ATATAAATTTCTATCTAAGCTTTTTTTATAATTACTATTTTAATACTTTTTAAATAAAATAAAAACTTAAAATAAATACTTAATATAATATTTTTAAAATTTTATAAATAAATTTTATTTTTATAAAAGAATAAAAAGCTAATTTTACTGCTTATAGTTTAATTAATTAGGTAATTAACTAATCTTATAGAAAGGGTTCTAACTAATAAGGGCTAGACTCATAGTTCTCGGATTTCGTTAATTTGGTGGAATAGCTTTGTTGCATGCAGCTTACAAATACTTCACTGTAGGCTGGCTCGCCTTGCCAGAAGGAACAAGTAGCGCCGGCAGCGTTTCAACGCCCCACAGCAAGCGGGTATGCCACCTGTACGGCTGTTCCGAACTTCCTGTTCGGGGGCTTGATGTTCAATCAGGGTTTTATGACTCGGTGTCGATGCTTCGTACGTATCTTGGGTAGCAACTGAGTACCTCTCGATGAAACACAACAATGCACTGTTTTTATATGTTGCAGGGGCTCTCTCGGCTCCGAGGGCGGGTAAACCGGAAAGCATCCCCACCTCACCTAACATATGCATCCTATTTGTATTACAGCCTAATCCCTCCCCTCCAACTCCCCGTCCGAAACCCTTCACCACAGGCCGCTTTGGTAAGCCTGCATTGTATTCGTCTGAGGAGCTTTTTGATATATTCTTGCCCACGATGTCGGCACACGGAGTCGAGCCAGGTCTTATCGACTACCATGAACTGCTGCAGCTCCTACCACAGAAGCCCACGACCTATCTCATCACGGCATTTCTGCTCGGCCTCGTTGCCTATGCTATGCAAGGAGGCAGAAACCCGAACAAGCTTCCCCGATTAAATCCTACGGGGCCCTTCGAGCTGACAACTCGAAGGGTTCAGGCCGAATTCATGCCACGGGGCCAGGAAATGATGATCCAAGCGAGAAAGACCTACGGCAAGCAGCCATACCGGCTGTACTCTGACATTGGGGATGTTGTTGTGTTTCCCGGTGAGACCATGCAGGAGGTTCGCAACAATCCAGCACTGGATTTCATGTTAATGAACAACTACGTACGGTGATAGCCACTCCCTGCCCAGCACTACTGCACACTGGTTGAAACGTAGGACTCTAGGATTTCCACGGATACCTCCCGGGCTTCGAGCCATTTCACCTTACCGAGGAGACTGTAAGAGTGATAAACAAACACCTAACTAAGGCTCTGGGTATGTATCCACCAATGTCATCCGAGCCTACTAGGATAATGTCACGATATCCTTTGCTGACGCTTGTGATGACAAGGTAAACTCACCATTCCTCTCTCCGATGAGACGGCTATCGCACTGAAAAATGTCTTGACCGACTCGTCTGGTACGTCCTGCCTCGTGACGGGCGAGCCTTTTTCTCAAAACATCCCATTGGAACACAGCAGTGGTTAATATTCGAGCAGAGTGGCACGAGATTACTGCACTGCACGAGATTGCACGCGTCGTATCCCGCATATCTACCAGGATTTTCATAGGCGAGGAGATGTGCCGAAACGATGAGTGGATCGACGCGGTCGCGAACTACTCCCGCGCGGCGTTCACCTGCGCCCACGAGCTGCGCGGCTGGCCGGGTTTCAGCCGGCGCCTCGTCCACTGGTTCCTCCCGTCCGCGAAGGCCGCGCGCGAGGCCCTCCCGCCCTGCCGCCGGATCTTGCAGCCGGTCGTCGAGAGGCGCAGGGCCGTCAAGGCTGAGGCCCTGGCTCGGGGGGAGCCCCCGCCCGTGTTCGACGACGCGATGACATGGTTCGAGAAAGAGTATACAAAGGATTACGATCCCGCTATTACGCAGCTTACCCTCTCGACCGTTGCAATTGATACAACGGCCGACCTATTGCAGACAACTATGCTTCAGCTCGCCCGCAACCCAGAGTTTATTCAACCGCTTCGAGACGAGGTCATCAAGGTACTAGGTGAACAAGGCTTAAAAAAGTCAGCGCTGGCCAACCTTAAGCTCATGGACGCCATTCTCAAGGAGAGCCAACGAATGAAACCTATAATATCAGGCATCCGCAGATACGCCACGGCAGATACCAAACTAAAGAACGGTTTTAGGATTTATAAAGGGGATAGGATCATGGTAGACACCACCAACATGTGGAATGCTGATCACTACGACAGCCCAGCGAAGTTTAATCCTTACCGCTTCCTTAAGTGGCGCGAGGAGGGTAAAGAGAATATGGCTCATCTTGTTAGTACTAGCGATGAGCATATGGGCTTTGGGCATGGCCAGCACGCTTGCCCTGGGCGGTTTTTTGCTGCTAATGAGCTCAAGATTGCGTTTTGCCACCTGGTTCTGAAGTACGACTGGAAGCTGCCCGAGGGGCACAATCCAGACAACCTTGTCGTGGGGAGCTCGATAGTGGCGAATCCCACTCTGAAATTCCTGGTGAGAAGACGCCAGGAGGAGGAGCTGGATATGGCATCCCTTGAGGGATAGACCTGAAAAGAAACTATACTTGCCATGATCAAAGTCCAATAATCTTCATCGTGATATTGAGATAGCCGTTCTTCAACCCTGGTGGTGCTGCGTATGCCGGATCGCGGTGTACGGGTTTCATTTCGCACAGCCTGACTACCTAGGTATGTAAGTAGATTTCATCCCACTTATTTTTGTGATTCAATGAACCACACTCGGAACATCGACCGTGCCAAAAATTCGTGCAAGCATCAGCATGCTGCTTTAGCTTTCGGTCCAGCATGAGGGCTTGGAACGACTAGCCGTGCTCTTTTATAGCAACATAGCGACCACATGGTTTTTGTGAGACAATTGGCAAACGCAGAATGCCCCGGGCCCTTCAAATGTATCTGTGGGCATGTTCAACTCTAGAGCTTTGTGGCAGTCAGAGCGCAGAGTGACAAACTGAGGCGGATCCATTGCCATGCCAAAAGGAGACACGAAAGTAAGGACGACAAAATCAAAATACCGCTGAATTGTGTGTGGCACGGCTAACATCAAGATTTAGGCTCGATTTCGAAGGGTTTTGGTTTATGCTTGAGTGGCCAGCGTCTCCGAAAGACGGCCCAGCGGCATTACAGCCATCTGGGGGGATTGGGCGGTTCGTCCCAGCAATTCGTCTCACGATCCCAGATGAAACAATCTGTGCCACCACGTCTCCTTCCCAACATCTACGACATTTTTCTTTTTGGGAGAACATCACCTATTCTCCTTACAAGAATTCATCTCCCATGAAATCGACTCCGACGGACTCAACTTACTCATCGTATTGCATTCTCTCAGTATCACACTCCAGCTGTTCAGAATTCTTGTCTCTGCCGTACAACATGGGCGGCAAACAGAGCTACAGGGACTTGACGGCATTAGAGGACCGACAGGAGCTGCTGGCTAGTTCCGATGTTGCATCCTCGTCTAATAGCGACGAAAAGGACTGGGAGCACCTGGGCGATCGGAGAACACACACTGGAGGCTTTCTGTCAGGCCTGAGGGAGTATCTGTGGCTCATAATCACTGCGATGCTCGGGACGATCATATTATTACAGCTCGTGATATGGGATCAACTCGCCAACCGGTCCCTCGATCACTCACCGCAGGTTGGAGGGGACTACAGCCAGAAAGGCCCAGCTTGTTCGTTATCGCCGCTGGAAGTGCTTCGCAAGAAGCGGGCATACAGGACGATTGCTGATGCACTACAGTCACGACCGAGGTCATCAAGTGGAATCCTGATCCCGAGTTCACACCACTGAATGCGTCGGAATTCCTCGACCCGAAAGTTCAAACAAAGTGGGAGACTCTATACCCAGGTCAGCAGGCGGTAGCATTGATCTCGGTTTCTTTACTGGGGGGCAAAAACTGAAGATTCAAACAGCCGGTGCAGGATTTGTCGGCTCGGATCCGGCCACAGGGACCCCCGTTACCTACAACTCAACCTCGGTAACGCACCAGTTGCACTGCGTGGTAAGCACGACTCTTCAGAATTGTGGTGTCGAGCGCCAAAGAGCAAGTCCCACCCGAGAGACTAATCACGCCGGCAGTACATCATGGGAAAGATCTTTGCTGCGGTTCTCACAGGTGCCTCGGACCTCCCCGAACCAGACGACTATGAGGCGCACTTTTTCCATTGCGTTGATTACATGCGACAAGCGGCGATGTGTGGTGGTGATCTGGCCATTGAGCCGCGCGGGGAAGATGGGAAGCCTGGGCCCATTAACTTAGTAAATGCGTTCAACGGATTTCACGGTAAGGGAAGAAATGACCGTGTTCCTCTTGTTCTTTGGAGACTGACTCTCGCATAGTCTGTAAGAGCTACGATCAAGTTAAGGACTATCTACAAGGCAAGTTTCAGAGCTCACTCACACGCAACGAGTACTGACACAAATCTGCAGTGCAACTCCAGGAAGGGGCGAGGAATATCTTGCCACTAGACGATTGATGGGTGTAGAAGAAATCCCGTATTCGAACCCAATTGTGTCAAGTGGCAATGCCCGAGTGGCAATGCCCATGGCAACAGGGACTCACAGGGTGACGTGCCTCATTACGTGGGCCAGGAACACCCTTAGGTTTCCTACGAGCTCAGGGGCACGAGGATTCGCCAGACACCGGGCTTAATGTGGTACTGGTGAGCCAGAGGAGATGACGAGAGTCCGTGACCGCATTGGGCAAATAGATTCAGAAATTGTCAGCTCAGACCACGGCGAGTAACACGTCAAGTCTGCAGCCCGCTGGGCTCAGCTGACCAGAAAGACAGCAGCTTAGCTTATGTACATATGTATTTGTTTAACGCTATATGGCAGCCTGCGTAGCAGGGCTGTTAAAACCTCCCAAGGGGTATAGGGCACGCTAGGCTAGAAGCTACATATTAAAAGCTAGCTACTGCTAGCAAAGTTTAGCGTTTTGCGCTTATGCCTTGTTGAGTTTTAACAAGTTATTTTTTGCCGCTATATGTAAGCTATACTTAGAGTATTTAAATCTAGTTAAGCTAAAAGTATTAAAGCATTTAAATATAAAAGCTAAAACTAAGTGTTAAGCTGTTATAATATAATATAATTATATATTATAATATTATTATAATGTATTAAGGTGCTGTATAAAAGTAGAGTAAAATAGATAGATAAAGAAAAAAAATAAAAGAAAAAAAAAAGCTTTTTTTTTCTTAAATTAAACCTTTATATTAAAGTTTTTGTTGGTAGGGTCTCACTTGGTAGAATCGTGCACTTATTGGTTATGCAGTTGATTTGTAGTTGGGTGGTTGTTGAAAGGAAGAGAGGCTATTTACGTCGAGGGACGAGGCCACGGAAGGTGGCTTATGTCCCCCTTTGTTCCACACTAGCCGTAGCCGGCTAGCGCCGGTCCACGGCGGACCGGTCCTCTAGCCAGACAAACGTAGGCCCAGTTTTTTCTTCCAGCTATAAACCTACACTGGCAGTTTTTCTCTTTTGCTAGCCGTACAATTGTATACTTTCTCCTACCGTCGTATAGAAACGTCCGAAGAGGCAATTGCTTGCCTAACGGGGTTAGCCGTACACGTATACGCTTCTCCTTTCTATCTTCCCTTTCTTCCCTTCTTCCGTCACTTTAATCTGTAGCTCTCTCTACAAATCCTTCTATTTATATAGCTAGTTGGTTATCATTAACGAGCCGTTCTAAAGCTTAATTAAGCAACGCCTTAGTTATAGCGTTAGCTAGGTTATTATCCCTATTAATCTATCTGATTTCTAAGATCTCTCGCCGTTTATATAATTAACAAAGTGCCATTATATTAATTATTAAACGCTTCTCCTTTGTTATACTAAGCTTAACAAAGCATTTATATAATAAATATAAATCTATATATATAATAAGGGAAATAGGTAAAAGACTAAATTAGTCTATAATTAGTTAAACTATCGTTACAATTGCTAATCCAACGTTAAAACTATTAACCATGCCGTAGATCTCTGACGCCAAAATGCTCTAAGTGACTTTTTTGCACTTGGTAAAGCTTTAGTAGATAAGATTGCTTTAAATTATAAATTAGTTGTCTATATAGACAACCTTGTTTGCAAGAATAAATATAAATTTAATTTAAAAGCTTAAATCTTTATTGTTTATAAATAAACCATTTACAAATATAAAAAGTTTAGCGGTTAAAAGGTTAAGGGGCATGTACTATAGGCTTTGTTGGAGGTTGCCTGTTTGCTAGGCAAGGCGCTTGTTTAGCGTAGCATACTTAGCTTTGTTGGGGTCTAGGGTTTAAGCAGCAGCAGAGAGGTTAAATGCCGCTTTTGGCTGATAGATTAAGGTAATATAAGCATTTTAGGCTCTTTATTCTAAGTAGCGTTAAGCGCGGTTTAAAGACTTAGCGTTAATAACAATAATCTTTATACTTTAACCCTTTTATTGCAAAAGAAGGTTGTTGCTGTTAAGTAATAACTTAGCACTGTTGAACTTAAAGGGTATTTCTGCTGTTAGCAGTGTCTTGGGTTTTGCCTAAAACTTAGTCTTTTTTAGCTCTTTATTTTTAGCAGCCGCAAAAGAGGTCGTTGCTAAAATTAGGGTATTGTTTATCTGCATGCCCATTAAACTAAACAATGATAGTAGCCCCTCTATAATTAAAAGATATAGGTCATAGGTTAATATCTTTATGCCTAGCTTCTTTTAGTGGTAGCCTTAGTACATTGCAAACTAGTGTACTCTTGCTTTGGCAATGCTGTATAGCGGTCTGATTACCTAAATAATCGTTCTAGCAGGGTACTTATGTTTTAATTTAATTGAAATAGCAGTTAAAACGATATAGAATAGTTTCGTTTATAACTATGGGTAGGCCTGTGTGATATTATAAAGTAAAAGCGTTATTTTTTAACTTAAAAATAAGGGTGCTAGGGCAAAAAGCAAACGCTAGCTTGCATGCTAAATTGTAGGCAATTATGTAAGGATAGCTTCTTTAGTTGTATTATTGTAGCCTTAGATAATAAGGCAAGACTTTTTGTAAGGCTTAAAGGTTTTGCCCTTGACTTTCTAAATAATATAAGATTTGAATATATAGTGGCCGCTGTGCTTAGCTTTGTTATATTGCTTAAAGCTAAAGATGCCCTAGCTAATAAAGTCTTCTACTTTATATATGTTAGACTCTTTAAACGGAGGTTTTAGCGCTATAATAACGCTATTGTTTTATAGCTTAACAGCTAGTTTATAATTATCTTTCTCCTTTTTTGTAATGTAGGCAGCAGCAGTAATGTAGGCAGCAACCTTTTCCTTTAGTTTATTTTTAGAGCCTAGTGGCTGTTTTTGCTTATGTGGCTAGGGCGGCATGGGCGCCGTTTTTTTATTAGCGGCAGCTTTAGCGTTATCGTCAACGGCTTTGTTATCTTTGTTCTAAGGGGAGAGAGGAAGGTTAGGATTTATATAGTTTTAATAGTATGGTTAGAAGAGAGTGGATTAAAAGATAATAGGTTTGTTAACTATATTTAAAGTAATATTGTGACTATTGATGGCTGCAATTTTATAAGGGCTTTGCCACTTTTTCTTCTCTTACTATATATATACTTTGCTTTTTAGGGAAAGAGATAGTATTGCGTTTATTATAGGATTATTTTTAGTATTAAGGGTATTATTTACTTGGCGCTTAGCTAATGCTTTGTAAAGAGCTCTTATAGCCTTTTAAATAGCCTTTGCCTGCTTAAGGGTTAAAGGCAATAGAGGGGAGTTTGTTGTGATTTAGGGGTAGGCGCCAAAGACTAAAAGTATAGGCACTAAGCCGTTAGGTTTTGCTGTATTGTTAATAGCCTTAATAGCTATTTGCAAGATAGCATCGTTAGATGTAGTGCTAGCTAGTTCAGCGTATAAAATTTTAAATACTTAGCAAAAGAGGCTATAATATCTCTTTAGTTTACCTATCGACTAGTGTGCCTTTATAAGCACTTATTTATATATAACCCTTATTAGCCTAGCTTTGTTTTTAAACTTTGTTGAGGTAAAGTTTATGTTAGCGTTATATGTGATAATGTTTGGCGGGCCTTGGTAGGTGTTAATTTAAAGTTGGCGTAGGGCTTTCTACGTAACTTTGGCTAATATAGACGAAAGGAAATATATGCTTTGGAAGGCTGTAAAGGCATTAATGATATAAAGAACGGGATGGCCGTTTAGATATATTACGTTGACTAAGATCTTATAATTAAAATTGTGGTTGTTGTATAATGTAAACTTAAATCGTCGTAGCGCCAAGCTATTTATCTAGCAGTGGTAGCAAAACTTCTCGATCAATTATAATGCCTTTTTGTTAATGTTATTATGCCCTGCCTTTATTAGCATTTAGTATAGCTAACTTGTTGCTAGGTGGCTAAAATAACAATAAAGCTATTATAATTTAGCTTTTAAGAGAAAGGCTTTTGCTTGTTTTATTTTACTTAAAAAAAACTATGGGTGGCCCTACTTGCAGATTATTAGAAAAGCTTTGTTGCCTTTGATTAACTTATTTATAGTGTTGTTAAAATATACTCTTAGATGGTTTATATTGGCGAAGCAGAGAAAAAAAGGTATAGAGGTTTTAAAAATGTAGAAAGTAATTCTTTTAATGGGTGTATAGAGAGAGATAGTGCTGATTGACGTTATTATTGATTCTTTATTAAATTTGATAAAGGCTTGGCTAGTGGCCGCTTTATTAATCTAAAGGGATGGGTTTTTACGTTGGAGGGCTATACACTGCTCTTTGCTAGTAGTTAATATTTTTGCAGTATTTATATTAGAAAGAATGCTTTGAAAATAGAGTTTGGAATAGTGGTCTTTAATAAGGAACTGTATGGCTAAAGTGTTTGCCTTAGAGAGGCTAAAGGCATTGTTACTTATTATATAGTGTAGAAACGCTTGGTTTGTGAGGTATTAGGTAACAGCAGCGCTGTTTTTGTTATTTTTATTAAAGTTTTTATAGTTGTTATTATCTTATAGTTATTGTTGGTTAAAGTTGTATTTTTTGTAGTTTGCTAGAAAAACTATAAATTTGTTTGCTAATGTGCTTATAAACTTATACTAAGCAATATACTAATCTTTTGCTTAGCGGCGTTTGTTATTTGAGTGTTTGGTTAATTAGCAACCTTTCTTGCTATAAACGTAATACTTTTTTTTTTAATTGCTATGATAATTACTTTAATTATGGTTGCTATAGTTGTAGTTGTTAAAGTCGCAGCTGTTGCTATAGCCGCTGCCGCGGTAGCCACTACGCAGATGAAAGCCTTCTTTACTATAAAAGGAGCCTTGGCTGTGGTTGTTATTATAATGGCGGTTTAAATAGTATTGGTTATAGGGCTCTTTGTTTGGTTTATTGGTAATTATTTAGTGGGAAGGAAAACGGTTAAGGTGGGTTTTAACTGACAAACGCAGGTTTGAAAACAATTCCTTATATTTCTCTACTAGCTTAAAAAAAGCATGCTTAAGTTTATATACCCTGCGGTATACTTAGATTACTATGGTTTTTAGGGCTCTTTTACCCTTAAAATTAGGGCCGAAGGCGCGTTGGCATAGCTGCAGCTTATTAAGCAAAGCCTGGAGCACTTTGTAAAGGCTCTTCTTGGGTAGCTGCAGCTTTATCTTAATAAACGTTATAAAGGTTTAGTTAGTGTAATAGTAGTAATGGTTTACCTTTGTATTAAAGTGCTTTTTAATCTTTTAGTATACTATTGCAAAGCTATCTTGCTACTTAATATAGTGAATGTAATAGGTTTTAGCTTGATTTATAAGAGTATAAAGAAACATAGTGTAGAATTGCTTAGCGGCAATGCCTGTGTACTAGCAAATGTTAAAGAAGATCTACACCTTATTATCTAACAAATCGTATAGTTTACCTATATACGCTTTCTTGCAATTTTATATCTTTATAAACAAAAAAGATAAGTTAGGGTTAATTAGGTCGTTTCTAGTAGAATAAAGGGGGAGAGTTTTGTATAGGTTATACTTTAGGGGAGGGGTTTGAGGTAAAGGTGCGTTTATTGCTAGGTACGATCGATTTTATTATATACGTATATAAATAAGTTCTTTAAGCGAGTTAAAAGATCTGCGTTAATATGCTGGTTTATTATATCCCCTAGTATTTTCTTTTTTTTATATAGGTAATAATATAGTTGCTTAGTTAGGATAAAGAGGCTATTATAGTTAAGGAAAATAATTATAAGTTTAAAGAGTAAGTTGATTTGATTAAGGGGGAGGAGGGGGAAGTTGGTTTAGTAGGGGAGGAGGTTGTTGTTGTAATCTTATTGCCTTTTTAACAGACTTTATTAAAGAGGCTTTTGCCGCTTTAAATAGTTATAATAGCAAGCAGGTGCTAGGCTTAAAGATAGTCGCCTTAAGCTCCTTTTTATCCTAAAAGGGTAGGTTTTTTATTACAAAGAGGGCTACAAACTATTGTCCCATTTTACTCTTTTTTTTTCTAGTATAAACTCTTTGTTTACAGAGAAGTCTCTTTAACTTGCGATAGAAACTTTAGTTAACTACGTTAAACATCTCTTTAGTCTACCTATTAAATTCCTTTTAAAAGGCATAGAGGAGGTTATTGTCGTAGAGCTTTTTGATAGTATAATTGTATATTGCTTTTGTAATTAGGGTTGTTAGGTGTGCGTTAGTTGAGTTTACTGTGAGGGGGGCAAATTAAAGGGTTGGGTTAACAATGAACTAATTAGTCTTATTAACTCGGCTTTTTTTTATAAAGTCTTTGTATATAAAGTCGCCGAGGGCAGAGGCCAACCCTTGGGTAAACTCTTTGTTGTTCGCTATTGTTAATAACTATATAGAGAGGTAAGGAAGGTTGTTGATTAGTTGAAAAGGGGTTTAGTGTATTAGTGGACTATTGCTAAAGGGTATAAAATAAAACCACGCAAAAGAGAACAACGCTGGGGAAACTCAGCCTATATATTTTATTTGCTTTTAAAGGGGTTTTTTATATAAATAAGTAAATAGCAGGGTAAATAGCAGAGTGGTTGCTAGGGTAATAGAGTATAATCTTTTAAGTTTTGGCGAATGCGTTTTAATTATGCAATAGGAAAAGATTATAAGATTTGGGAGGGTTATTGTTGTTGCGGAAAAGACTAGTTTTCAAAGCGTAACAAAGGTAGTGACATACGTATTGCTAGGTATAGTTGTTAAAGGGGTTGTAAAGCTATTTATAATATTATTTTACGTTAAAAACGCCTAGCAAGCGTGACGTATAAACGAAAGCTAGTTATAAGGATTAGCACAATACTTTTTTTCACAAGATCTTAACATGCGTGCTGTTAGCAGACTGCTTTAAAGGTAAACTATCTCTTTTACCTTGCCGTTTATAGTTAACTAATTTAACTATTAATTAGTGTTAGTAGAGTTTTACTTAGTGAAATTATGCACTTGTTGGTTATGTAGTTGATTTGTAATTAGGTGGTTGTTGGAAGGAAGGGAGGCTATTTACGTCGGGGGACGAGGCCACGGAAGGTGGCTTATGTCCCCCTTCGTTCCGCACTAGCCGTAGCCGGCTAGCGCCGGTCTGCGGCGGACCGGTCCTCCAGCCGGACAAACGTAGGCCCGGTCCTTCCTTCCAGCTATGAACCTACAGTTTTCCCCTTTGTTTTTATTTTTATGTATTTTTTCTTAAAGGTTTTTATCTTTATTTTCTTTTTTTTACTTTAATAGCGGCTTAAACTAAGTTTTCTTTTACTATTAAGCTTTATAAGCAAATGTTTATATAAAAGCTAATAGCGTTAAGAAACTTTTTAAAAGCCTTTAAGCAGTTTATAAGGTTTTGCAAATATTTTTTTTTTTTATAAACTTTAGTAAAAGCTGTAGCCTTTTAGCTAGCTATAGTTATTTTTAAAACAACCTTTGCACCTTTTTATAGTAGATTAAGTGCTTTTGTATTTTAAGCTTATTATAGCTATAGTAAAGCAGAGTATTATTATATTAAAATAACTTATAATATTATTTAAAGTCTTTATAGTTTATATAAATTGCTAAAAAGTAATATAGAGCTTGTTAGCTAAGTTATAGCTTAATTAATAGAGTTTTTATTTAATTTAATAAGTTTTACCCTTAGTAGCCTTAGAAAAGATAAGTTTAAACCTTTTTTTAGTATATTTCTTAAAAAACTTTTACTTATTCTTTTAAAAAGGCTTTAATGCTAAAGATAGTAAGGCTGCGTTAAGGGTTTTAGTTGCCTTTTTAACATTTTTTAACAAGTTTATTTACTTTTTTATTGCTATAAATATTTATAAAACTAAGAAATTACTTAACTTAGACTAGCTAGTTATAAGCTATTTAGTAAAAGGCTTAAAAAGCTTATTGTAAAAAGTTTATAAGCTAGTTTTATAAGCATTAAATTGCAGCTATATTATTAAGGTAGATTATAATATTATTTACTATTTTAGCGTATTTTAAAGCTGTTTTAAGTCTTTTTTAAGCATTAACTGTTTTAGCGTTAAATATTATAAAGATTAGGTATAAAAAGGCAGAGTTTATTTATAACGCTTTACTTAGCTTATAACCTTAAAAGATAGCAAAGCTATACTCTAAGCTATTTTTTTCTTTAAATTTATTTATAAAAACTAGCAGGTTTTTTTTGCTATAATATTATAATTATTATTTAAAGTTTTTAGCAGCTACGTCTTTATTAAAAAAGCTTATTAAGTATTTTTAGCTTTTATTTAAGTAAGTATAAGTATAAATTTATAGTTTTTTTAATAACTTTTATAACAGCTTTGCTACTTTTTATACTTTAGTACTAAAGTTAAAGCGCTTTTTTATAGGCTGTTATATTATGTAATTTTTATAGCTAAAGGGTAGTAGCTATTAACTATAGCTAGCTAAAAAATAAACTTTTAGCAAACCTCTTTTTAAAATATTTTTATAAACTAAATAGCGGTATTTTAATAAAGTAAAAGGTTTAAAATAGTATATTAAACTAGCAAAATAGCTTATACTACTATATTAATAACTTTTTAGCACTTTTTAATATATTAACTTATTTTAATGCTTACTTTTAGCTTAGTATATTGCTTTTTAAAAGTCTTTAAAAGTTTAATTCTTTCTTTATACTAAACTTTAGCTTTATAAAAAAGGCAAAGTAAATATAAATAGTAATAACTTTATATAAAGCGTTAAATAAAGGTTTTTGTTTAGTATTAGCTAGGCTTTAAATATAATTAGTGATTTTTATTGCTCTTTTTGTTATCTTTTATAAGTAATACTAAAAGGTAAACTTTCTATTAAGGTAAACGCTTAGTTAGTAAATAAAGAGTTGTTTAAACTTATAAGCTAGCTTTTTCTATAGCTTAGCGGCTAATATAATAAAATTATCATTTATTTAAATTAATAAGTTTTATTTATATTGTTTAATTATAATATAAAGTAGCTTAAACTTTTTAAAGGCAAAAAGAAATTTATTTTTATTACTTTAGGTAGTGATTTACTGTATATTATTTATTAATTTAATTATATTGTTTTTTAGCATATTGCTAATCTAGTAAAGTATTAAGTTATTTGCGTATTTAAAGCGTAAGCATTAATTTTAATTAAGTAATTTTGCTAAATAATGTAAGTAGAGTACTAGGGATTAAAGAGAGCTTTGTAAGGTTTTATAGCTGACGTTTTAAATAGCTTTAACGTAACCTTTTAAGCAAACTTAAATCCGTTTTTTTAAAAGAAAGGTAAAAATAAGCTTAATTAAGTTTATAAGCTATTTTTGCTATTATAGTTGCTAAGCTAAGCGCTTTTTAAGCAAGGCATTAAATATACTTTATATATTTATTATAGCAATAAAAATCTTTTAGCGTTTAGCTAAAGCTAGTTTTATATTATAAGCAAATGTGTAGGTTTATAGCTAGAAGGAAGGACTGGGCCTACGTTTGTTTGATTAGAGGACTGGTCTGCCGCGGACCGGCGCTAGCTGGCTACGGCTAGTGCGGAATAAAGGGGGACATAAGCTACCTTTTATAGCCTTGTTTCCTAACGTAAATAGCCTTCCTTTCTTCTAACTACTACTAATAAATAAATATATTACATAATCTAATAATATATTATTTAACTAAGTAAAACCTTACTAATATTAATTAATAGTTAAATTAGTTAATTATAAACAGCAAAGTAAAAGAGATAGTTTACTTTTAAAATAGTTTGCTAATAGTAACGCTATAAAAATCTTGCGAGAAAAGGTATTATGCTAATCTTTATAATTAGCTTTTGTTTGTATATTATATTTACTAGGCGTTTTTAATATAAAATAATATTATAAATAGCTTTATAACTTCTTTGATAATTATACTTAGCAATATATATATTATTATTTTTATTATGCTTTAAAAACTAATTCTTTCTGCAATAATAATAATTTTTTTAAATCTTATAATTTTTCTCTATTGCATAGTTAAAATACATTTGCTAAAACTTAAAAAATTATACTTTATTACCTTAGCAACTACCCTACTATTTACTTATTTATATAAAAACTTTTTTAAAAGCAAATAAAATATATAAGCTAAATTTTCCTAATGTTGCTTTCTTTTACATAATTTTGTTTCATATCCTTTAGTAATAGTTTATTAATATATTAGACTTTTTTTTAACTAATTAATAATAACCTTTTTTACCTTTTTATATAGTTGTTAATAATAGCAAATAATAAAGAGTTTGCTTAAGGGTTAGTTTTTATTTTTAGCAACTTTATATATAAGAACTTTATAAAAGAAAGCTAAGTTAATAAGACTAATTAGTTGATTATTAATTTAACCCTTTAATTTGCCTCTTTTATAATAAATTTAATTAATATATACTTAATAACTTTAGTTGCAAAAGTAATATGC
>JALRMF010000695.1:0-14735 GCA_026120015.1 Dendrostoma leiphaemia
CTATAACTAAAGTTTTAAATAAGCAATAAATTAAATAAATAAATTTTTTTTTTACTTTAATTTTAAAATTATTTGTTAAAAAGAAAAAAATAATAAATAAGTAAATGCTTTTTTGTTAAATGGGCTTTCTTATATACGTATGTATTAAGTGTAAATAAATAATATAATAGGGTAGAGATGAAATTGTATTTAGCTCTACCTTGTATAAAGAAAAAGAGACAAAGTCTCCTGCCTTATATAGAGGATTTATATATACATTTCAAACATACGTAACATGCGTGCCTAGTTTTAGTCTGCTGGACCACCTTAATAGTTGGCATTGGCATTTTTATTAGCTCTTGTACGAAGCTGTAATGCCATTTATTTCAATATTGGCATTTTTTCTTTTGCAGCTTGTATGGTTATATATATAGAAACTATAGAGAAAAGACTATGGTTCTTATAAAGAAAACACATCGTAGACCTTATACTATTCTAGCAGTTAAATGCTAGAAAAAGTAATCGTACTTATAAGGATTATTAAAAACCTTGCTTTCCAATAACTATTCGTATATAATATATTATATATGGTTAAGTTTTTTGCCTTCTAAGTAACTCTTTGTACGAAAGGAATTATATATAGCCTTTGTTGCCTTTTAAGTTATAAACTTTCTTTTAGTAAATTATAGGCACTTGCCTATTAGCGTTTAAAGTAATTTATACTTTTAGCTATGTACGAGGTATAAAAGACCTTGTTCTCAACTTAGCCTTTAGTCTTCTTTTTCTCTCTTTTTCCTTTACTAATAACCAACTTTCAACTATACGTAATCTTTTGTCTTTTTCCCTTCTATATATATTACCACTAACCTTCTAACTTGCGTAAACATTTTATATATAAGTAAATAAATAAAAATTTAATTACTATAGCAGCTCCTGCCTTTGTCGCAAACATTCCAGCCTAGCTAATCTTTTGTACGACCTTCCTAGGTACGAACGCCGGCCGTCAAGCCTTTATTATGCACTTAGGCTCCGATGCCTAGTTTTGTGCCAATACTTTTAGCCTTTGTAAAAATATATATAGCATATTGTTGTTTTTTTTTATTGTATATTTGCAAACTAATAAAACATAAAACCAAGAGTTGGCCTTAGTTAATTTGCTTATAGCCAATGTATAAGTTAAGGTAGATATTAACTAGAAATATATATTTTTAGCTTTTGCTAAGATTATATAATAAGACTTATACTTTACTGTATTATAAGTTTATTTTTTGTTTTTGTTTTTGTATGAAAAATTAATGTTGTTTAGCATTATTGCTAGCGTTGGCTATTATGTAAACGTTAATTATAGTTATATGTATAAAAATTTAAACTTTTTTGCTAATCTCTTTAGCAACTGCGTATATATAGCGGGATATTAGCATAATGTTTGCGCTAATTATATTTAGCGCTTATATGCTATTTAATGCTAGGTGATAGGTTATATGGTAGAAATATTGGGGGTGTTTAGTGGTTGTTAATGAAAAGAGATTTTTTAATAGCTTGTGCAGGATAATATAGGTAAAAGAATAAAAACTTTTACTTTGTATAAAATATGTTTTATCTAACTATAATTGTTATTCCTCTTTATCCTATTAATTGATATATTTTTTAATCTATATAATAAGTTAATTTGTCGAAATTAAAATGTTAAGGGCAATATTGGGTTTACCCTTTGTATATGCATTTGCTAGATTGTTGCTGCTATTAATCTATTAGACTTTTGAAATCTCTCTCTTTTTATATAACTTTTAAAGAGTTATAATGTTGATTATTAGTTGTTTTTTCTATGTTGTTTTAAGCTTAACTAAGCAGTCGTATATAGAGTAAGAATCTGTATAAATTACTAATGGGATCTAGGGAAGGTTTAGCTAATTAGTGATCTTTCTTAGGATTGTATATAGGGCAATTCCAATATCAAATCTATTCACTATTTTATATAGCTTATTAGCTAATATGCTTTTAGTGACTCTTTTGTATTTAGAGGAATTTTAATATATGATATTCTCTTAAAGAGTTAAATTATGCTTTGTATAGTCTACCTTTTTACTAAGCATAATAATAAATCTTAGCTAAAAAGAAAGGTCTCAATTGTTGGCAAATAACCTGTTGATAAAGATAAATAACTTTATATGGGATATATTAAGAGAAATATACTTTAAACCTCTTTGTATATTGTCTATTTGCCACTAGATCCTTTTATTTAAAAATATAATATCTTTTTTCTTAGGTGTGCAGACTTAAGCTGTGATAAATAAATTATACAAAGCCTTTGGCTATAAAATTAATAAAATATATGCTGCTTATGCGCGCTAAAAAATATATTGCTAGGCTGTGTCTTTTGCATAATAGTTAATAAGCTAAAGATTGTTAGCTTAGCTTTTCTATACAAAGATAACGTTTTTGCTGTTTAACTTAATTTAGCTGCTATTAAACTTTAATAGATTATTGTATAATAAGGTTGCCTTAGGCTTTATATAATAGCCCTTTTTTTTTATCTCGTTTTCTTTACAGCGTAAAAAGCTTTTTATACTAAAGCTAAATATATTATTAGTTTATAGAGCAGTAATTTTAAATTTGTGCAAATTGTTCTTAGATATTAACAAATATAAGTTATACGTTGAGATATTTATATTTAGGTTTTTTATATAGTATATATAGTATGTTTTATACTAGTATAAACTAGACTTTGCTAGTTTATATAAAGGCTTTTAGATCTAAAGAATAGTGCCCTTAGGATATTTATCTTAGAGTTTCTTAGGAAGAAATGCTAGAATAACTTATATAAGATTATTATAGCTTTATACATATGCCTAAGTAATATCTTATATTTCTCTATATATACTAAAGTCTTTTATTAATATAAAGCCTAATGCAAAGATAAGTTGCTGGCTTATTTGCTGAATTATTGGTGCTTAAGTCAAAACCCTATCCTTTCTATTATCTCTATACCTTTGGATAACCAGCCTGCTCTTCTTATATAAGCATATTATCTTGCCCTTGATCTTTTATACTAATTAAGTCTTAAAGATTTGTTTATTTTAATAAACGTAAAAGTTATGTTAGATTATCTTAAAAACACTTTATGCAATTAGGTTGTTAACTTTTATAGCATTAGATTTTTTAAATAAAGCGCTTAAAGTTATAATAACACTATTTTCTCTAAGCTTAATAACTAATGCATAATTATCTTTCTCTTTTTATATAAAGTAAATCTTTATATAAATAGCCTTAGATAGTTGTTTTTTTTAATATATCCTCTAAGTAAAGTAAACTATTGCATAAATCTTTTTTTATAGTTGTCCTCTGCAATAAACCATTAAAGGTTTTTATACGGCAGAAGCAACCTTATTATTATTATTGCTAATATTATTTTTTAAAGGCAAATAATATGGTTTTATATGCGTATATTTAAACTTTGCTAGTTTATTAGTTATGTTAAAGACTATATCTTGTTTTTTATGCGCCTGAATCTTGTATAGGCCTTGCTACCCTTGTCTTTCCTTTTATACTAGCACTTTGCTGCAAAGTGATAAATTTTGGATTATATATAGCTAAGGTTTGTTCCTAGTGTTAATCGCACAATTAATCTCTACCTAAGCATGGATTTTTTATAGTTTATTTATAGCCCTAAAGATTGCTTTTATATGAGCAACTTAGTTAAATAATAGTGGCGAATTATAATTGATTTATAGGTAGGCGTTGAAAATAAGTAGCGTTAATATAAAGCTATTTGGTCCAGCTATATTATTTAAGGCTTTAAGAGTTATTTAAAGGATTGTATACTTGTTGATATTATAACTAATTTTCTTTTTAAAGATGTTGTATGCTTTTTTTAATAATACGTAGGCTTTTTTTACCTTGCTAACTGCTTAATATACTTTGATTAGTATCTTTTTGCATATATATCCTATAATTTATATATATTTTTTAAACTTTTAAAACATAAAATTTATTTTAGCGTTGTGTATAATAACGTTTAAAAATCTAAGATATATAAAAATCTAATATTTATACAAAGTATCTTATATGCTTTATGCGTTTTTTTTATCTAGGAATTCTTTAGTTTGGTATAAAGTTGAGGCGTTGATAATATAAAGAATATTACCATTAGTGAGACGTACGATATCTATGAAAATTTTATAATTAAAATTATAGCTATCTTTTAAAGAGAACTTAAATCTTTGTAATAATTATTTATGCATTTAGCAATAATGGCAAAACTTCTAAATCTATTCTAAAGTTAAGTAGTCTATATTGTACGTCTTAGCATTCTTTAGTAATTAGTATAACTTATTTATATAAGCGTAATTAAATTGCTAATATAGTTGTTAAAGTTTATGTTTTAAAAGAAATATAGCCGATTTTACCCTTAATAAATTAAAGAATAAATATCCCTACTTTTATACAATAAGAATAAAGACTTTATTATCTCTCTGTATGATAATATTTATTATATTATTAAAATATATACTTAGGCAATCTGCATCTTTAAGGGATAATAGAAATAAAGTGTTAATATTTAGCATATAGTATATAACTTCTCTTAACAGGCTTTATTTTACCATAGTGCTAATTGCACAAAGAAAGTCTCCCCCTTTAAATTTAAATAAATAAGGTAATGTTTCTTAAATAATTTTTATGCATAAGTTTTTCCTTATATATGTAAAGGCTTAAGCCTTGCTAATAATTAATAGCTTAAATGCTTTAGTATCTTATAGCTTTTTTTAGTATTTATATAAGTATTAATTTTTTAAAATAAATAATATTAGTTTTAGTAGTTTATATAATAAATTATATATGCTAAGCTTTATTGTGCAATAAATAAATAAGGTAGAAAGCAAATAGCCTATAGCCTTTTGCCCATTCTTTTTAAATTCTAAATCTATTAAATGGGCTTTCTTGTATACGTATGTATTAAGTGTAAATAAATAACATAATAGGGTAGAGACAAAATTATATTCAGCTCTACCTTGTATAAAGAAAAGAAAACAAAGTCTCCTGCTTTGTATAGAGGATTTATATATGTATTTTAAGCATACGTAATACGCGTGCCTGGTTTTAGTCTGCTAAACCACTCTAGTAGTTGGCACCGGCATCTTTATTAGCCTTTGTATAAAGCTATAATGCTATTTATTCCAATATTGGCATCTTTTCTTTTGCAGCTTGTATGGTTGTATATATAGAAACTATAGAGAAAGGACTGTGGTTTTTATAAAGAAAACGTATCGTAGACTTTGTATTATTTCAGCAGTTAAATGCTAGAAAAAGTAATTGTACTTATGAGGATTGTTGAAGACTTTGCTTTCTAGTAACTATCTATATGTAATATGTTACGTATAGTTAAGTCTTTTGCCTTTTAAGTGACTCTTTGTATAGAAGGAATTATATATAGCTTTTGTTGCCTCTCGAGTTATAAACTTTCTCTTAGTAAATCATAGGCACTTGCTTGTTAGCATTTAAAGTAATTTATACTTTTGGTTATATACGAGGTATAAAAGACCTTATTTCCAACTTGGCCTTTAGTTTTTTTTTTCTTTTTTCTTTCTTTACTAATAACCAATTTTTAACCATATATAGTCTTTTGTTCTTTTCTCTTTTATATATATTACTATTAACTTTTTAACTTGCGTAGATATTTTATATGTAAGCAAACAAATGAAAATTTAGTTATTATAGCAGCTTTTGCTTTTATTGTAAATATTTCAGCCTAGCCAATCTTTTATACAACTTTTCTAAGTATGAACGCCGGCCGTTAGGCCTTTATTATACACTTAGGCTTTAATGCTTAGTTTTGTGCTAATGCTCTTAGCCTTTGTAAAAATATATATAGCATATTGTTGTTTTTTTTTATTATACGTTTGCAAACTGATAAAATATAAAATTAAAAGTTGGCCTTGGCTAACTTGCCTATAGCCAATATATAAGTTAAAGTGGGTATTAACTAGGGATATATGTTTCTAGCTTTTGCTAAGATTATACAATGAGATTTGTATTTTATCATATTATAAGTTTATCTTTTGTTTTTATTTTTGTATAAAAAATTGACGTTGTTTAGCATTGTCGCTAGCGTTGGCTATCATATGAACGTTAATTGTGGTTATATGTGTGGAAATCTGAACTTTTTTGCTAATCTCTTTAGCAATTGCGTATGTATGGCAGGGTATTAGCATGGCGCCTGCGCTAACTGCATTTGGCGCTTGCATGTTATTTAGTGCTAGGTAATAGGTTGTATGGCGGAAATATTGGGGGTGTTTAGTGGTCGTTAATGAAAAGGGATTTTTTAGTAGCTTGTGCGGGATGATATAGGTAGAAGAATAAGAATTTTTACTTTGCATAAAATATGTTTTATTTAATTATAATTATTATTTCTTTTTATTCTATTAATTGACATATCTTCTAATCTGTATAATAAATTGATTTATTAAGACTAAGATGTTGAGGGCAATATTAGGTTTACCCTTTGTATACGTATCCGCTGGATTATCGCTGCTATTGATTTATTAGACCTTTAAAATCTCTCTCTTTTTATATAATTTCTAAAGAGTTATAATGTTAATTATTAGTTGTTTTTTTTGTGTTGTTTTAAGCTTGACTAGGCAGTTATATATAGAGTAGGAGTTTGTATAAATTACTAGTGGGATTTAGGGAAGGTTTAGCCAATTAGTGATTTTTCTTAGGGTTATATATAGGGCAATTTTAATATTAAATTTATTTATTATTTTATATAGCTTATTAGCTAGTATGCTTTTAGTGATCCTTTTGTATTTAGAGGAATTTTAGTGTATGATGTTTTTTTAAAGAGTTAAATTATGCTTTATATAGTTTACTTTTTTATTAAGCATAATGATAAATTTTAATTAAAAAGAGAGGTTTTAGTTGTTGGTAAATGACTTGTTAATAAAAATAAATAATTTTGTATGGGATATATTAAGAGAAATGTATCTTAGACTTTTTTATGCATTGTTTATTTGCTATTAGATTCTTTTGTTTAGGAATGTAATGTTTTTTTTTTTAGGTGTATAAACTTAAGCTGTGATAAATAAGTTATATAAAGCCTTTGGCTATAAAATTAATAAAATATATGCTGCTTGTATATATTGAGAAATATATTACTAGGCTATGTTTTTTATACAATGGTTGATAAGCTAAAGGTTATTAGCCTAGCTTTTTTGCACAAAGATAACGTTTTTGCCGTTTAACTTAATTTAGCCGCTATTAAATTCTAATAGATTATTATATAACAAGGTTGCTTTAGGCTTCGTGTGGTAGCCCTTCTTTTTTATCTCGTTTTTCTTACAGTGTAAGAAGCTTTTTGTATCAAAGCTAAATGTATTATTGGTTTATAGAGCAGTGATTTTAAATTTATGCGGATTGTTTTTAAATATTAATAAATATAAATTATATGTTAAGATGTTTATATTTAGGTTTTTTATATAGTGTATATAGTATATCTTATACTAGTATAAACTAGACTCTGCTAGTTTATATAAAGGCTTTTGGATTTAAAAAATAGTGCTTTTGGGATATTTATTTTGAAGTTTTTTGGAAAGAGATGCTAGAATGATTTGTATAAGATTATTATGGCTTTATATATACGCCTAAGTGATGTTTTGTATCTTTTTATATATATTAAAGTCTTTTATTAACATAGGGCTTAGTATAAGGATAAGTTGCTGGCTTATTTGCTGAATTATTAGTGCTTAAGTTAAGACTTTGTTTTTTTTATTATCTTTATATTTTTAGATAATTAGCTTGTTCTTTTTGTATAGGCGTATTGTTTTGCCTTTAATCTCTTATATTAGTTGAGTTTTAAAGATTTATTTATTTTAGTGAACGTAGGGGTTGTGTTGGATTATTTTAAAGATATTTTGTGCAATTAGGTTGTTAACTTTTGTGGTATTAGATTTTTTAAATAGAGCGCTTAGAGTTATAATAATATTATTTTCCCTAAGCTTAATAGCTAATATATAATTGTTGTTTTTTTTTTATGTAAGGTAGATTTTTATATAAATAGCCTTAGATAGTTATCTTCTCTAATGTATCTTTTAGGTAAGGTAAATTATTGTACGAGTTTTTTTTTGTAGTTGCTTTTTGCAACAAACTACTAGGGGTTTTTATACGGCAAAAGCAACCTTATTATTACTATTGCTAATGTTGTTTTTTAAGGGCAAATAATATAGTTTTATATATATATATTTAAACTTTGCCAGTTTATTGGTTATATTAAGAATTATATCTTGTTTTTTATGCGCTTAAATCTCATATAAACTTTGTTACTTTTGCCTTTTTCTTTATACTAGTATTTTGCTGCAAAGCGGTAGGTTTTAGATTATATACAGCTGAGGTTTGTTTTTAGTGTTAATTGCATAATTAATCTTTACCTAGGCATAGATTTTTTATAGTTTATCTATAGCTTTAAAGATTATTTTTATACAAGCAACTTAGTTAAATAATAGTGGCAAATTGTAATCAATTCATAGGTAGACGTTAAAAACAAATAGCGTTGATATAAGATTATTTAGTTTAGCTATATCGTTTAAAGCTTTAAGAGCTATTTAAAAGATTGTATGCTTGTTGGTATTATAACTAATTTCCTTTTTAAAAATATTGTATGCTTTTTTTAATGGTACATAGGCTTTTTTTACTTTGCCAACTGCTTAATGTGCTTTGATTAGTACTTTTTTGCACATATATTCTATGATTTATATATGTTTTTTAAACTTTTAAAATGCAAAATTTGTTTTAGCGTTGTATATAATAACGTTTAAAGGTTTAAGATATATAAAGATCTAATATTTATATAAAGTATTTTATATGCTTTGTGTGTCCTCTTTATCTAGGAACTCTTTAGCTTAATATAAAGTTGAGGTGTTGATAATATGAAGAATATTGCTATTAGCGAGATGTACGATATTTATGAAAATTTCATAATTGAAATTATAGCTATTTTTTAGGGAGAACTTAAATTTTTATGGTGACTATTTGTGCATTTGGCAATAATGGTAGAATTTTTGAATTTATTTTAAAGTTGAGTAGTTTATATTATACATCCTAGTATTTTTTAGCAATTAGTATAATTTATTTGTATAGGTGTGATTAAATTGCTGATGTAGTCGTCAAAGTTTGTGCTTTGAAAGGAATATAGCTAATTCCACTTTTGACAAATTAAAAAATGGATGTCTCTACTTTTGTACGATGGGAATAAAGACTTTATTATCTTTTTATACAATAATATTTATTATATTATTAAAATATACACCTAGGCAATCTGTATCTTTGAGGAATAGTAGAAACAGAGTGCTGGTGTTTAGTATATAGTATATAATCTCTTTTAACAGGCTTTGTTTTATTATAATGCTAATTGCACAAAGGGAGTCTTTTTTTTTAAATTTAAATAAATAAGGTAATGTTTCTTAAATGATCTTTGTGCGTGGGTTTTTTTTTATATATATAAGGGCTTGAGCCTTGCTGATAGTTGATAGCTTAGATGCTTTAGTGTTTTATAGCTTTCTTTAGTACTTGTGCAAGTATTAATTCTTTAGAATAAATAATGTTAGTTTTAGTGATTTATATAATAGATTGTATATGCTGAGCCTTATTATGCAATAAATAAATAAGGTGGAAAGCAGATGGCTTATAGCTCTTTGTCTATTCTTCTTAGATTTTAAATTATATATACTTAGGCGGTTAAGTTTATCGCCTTTATAGTCTTAAATATAGGCAAGCATATTGTCTTTTAATAGTAGCTCAATGCTAGCATTTTTGCATAAGGTGAAATATTTTATATAAGACTTTGTATGCTTTTTTAGCGTATGGTTTATTAACTAATATTTTTTTTTTTTGCATATAAAACATTTTTTATTTATATAGTTAAAAGGTTTTTGACTAGAAGAGTTTTCTTATATAGCAGGCGCAAATTTAGGTTATGCTTTTTATTTTAGGTTAAGTAATTTTTAAAAGCTACTCTTGGTGTATATATAGTTTATTAGGTATTGAGAAATATACAAATTAACTTTTGTAAGAAGGATCGATAGTTTTCTCTTAGATGTTAACTTAATGGCTGCATGCATATTTGAAAATAACTTTTTATATATGGGCTTTTGCTGAACAAGGGCTGTTTTAAGCTTTGATATACTACGGCACGCTTTCTTTATTGCTATATAGAGCTGGATCTTGCCTTGATACCTAGCTCTTAGTGCTTGTTGTATAAGCTGTATTTTGTTTAGCAAAATCTTTAGCATATTTGCTAATATTTTGTTTAAGTTTTTTTTTTTTAGTTGTACAAAGGTTAAGCTGCTCTAGTTGGCCTAGTATTGGCTATAGTTAACGTAATAATTAAAATAGGTGTTGATTATGCGATAGATATTATATTAGATTTTGTTGGGGCTAATATGGTTAAGATAGAATTAAAGCGTACGATTTAAGAGAATATATAATTATATAGCGTGGTATTTTTATTCGTTGATTTTGAGCTGTTTGCATATAAAGATGAAAATTCTTACTTTATTATATAAAACATTGTATAGTTTTTTAGTATAGTTTAGGTTTTTTTGCTATATTTTTGCAAAAGCTTAGACTTAGCTTAGTGGATATATATTATTTTATATGCGCTTTGGGGGTAGCAACTTAAAAGAATCGTATCCTAAGTTTATAAGGGGAATTGGAGGAATTTATATAGAAAAGCTATGGTTTTTATAGATAAACTATTGTTTTAGTGGAACTATGCTACTCTTTCTATTATATAAACGAAGTTTTTAGTTTTAATTCTTGGGAATTGTGCGGTTTTTTTAACAAGGCATTATATGAGCTGTTTTTAAAAGTGCTGCCTTTTTTATTTATCTATGTTTTTTATGCAAAGCTCTTTAATTATATAGGTTTCTTTAGTGCTTTTATTGGTTTTGCCGCTAAATTTAAAAGTTATATGTTTATTTCCCTTTTAAACTTAATAAGTCTTTAGATTAATGGGAGGTTTATTGTGCAGGCTGTTAAGAAGCGGAGCTTATAGGTATTAATTGTATAAAAATTTATTGTATAAGAGTTGTTGAAGCCTTGGTATTTATATAAGATTATTAGGCAATAAAGTTGTAATTAAAAGAATGTATAAGCTGGCTATCTAGTGTATTGGTTTGTTTTTTAGGAAAAACGTATCCCTGGGACTAAAGGGTATTTTAAAGTGTATATTTAAAGGTTTATGTATTTTGTTTAAATTAATAGGTTATTTAGCTTGCAAAATCTTCTTTATATGATTATACAACCTTATTTAAAGATGAGAGACCTTTGTATTTGGAGATAAGTTGGCTAATGTATATATTGATTTTTTTTAGATTTAATAGCTAGGTAATGTTAAAAACCTTATCTTAGTAGCTGTATAAAGTGCTTATTTTCTATGCTGCTAAGGATATTAGGCTGTTTTTTGCTATTTTTTTATATGAAAGAAAGTTTTTATTATCGTCTTTAGGTTATTTTTAGCGTTTTTAAGGTTGCTGATACTTTTGGGGTTATTGTTTTTGCTTATTTTTAGGCTTGTATGCATTGGTAGTTGTAGATAAGTTATTTGGATTTGAGATACTTATTGTTAAAGCGTAATTATATGCTGCGTGCAATCTTTAGTTTGTGCAAAGGTTTTGAATAATCTTTTAGCCTTTGTCTTTTTGCAAAAAGAGATTTATATATGCTTTTTATTATATGGTTTGCTAATAATTTGTTTAGCTTAACAAACGTAGAGGATAAGATTAAGTATAACGGTACTATTGCATACTATTGTACGCTTAAGGGCATTTATTATTTTGTTATTTTTGCTAATTTATGCTTGCTAGCTGTAAATACTAATTAGTATTAAATAGGCTTTCTTATATATATATATATTAAGTGTAAATAAATAATATAATGGGGTAGAGATAAAATTATATTCAGCTCTACCTTATATAAAGAAAAGGAGACAAAGTCTCTTGCCTTGTATAAAGGATTTATATACGCATTTTAGGTATATGTAACACGCATGCCTGGTTTTAGTCTGCTAGACCACCTTGGTGGTTGGCACCGGCATTTTTACCAGCCCTTGTATAAAGCCGCAATGCCATTTATTCCAACAAAATCATATATACTTAAGCGGTTAGATTTATCGCCTTTATAATCTTAAATATAAGCAAGCATATCGTTCTTTAATAGTAGCTTAATGCCAGCATTTTTGCACAAGGTAAAATACCTTATATAAAACCTTACACGCTCTTTTAGCGTATAGTTTATTAACTAATATTTCTTTTTTTTATATATAAAATATTTCTTATTTATGCAATTAAAAGGTTTTTAATTAAAAAAGTTCTCTTATGCAATAGGCGTAAATTTAGGTTGCGCCTTTTATTTTAGGTTAAATAACTTTTAAAAGCTACTTTTAGTATATATATGGTTTATTAAATACTAAAAAACATATAAATCAACCTTTATTAAAAGGATCAATAGTTCCCTCTTAAATGCTAATTTAATAACTGTATATATATCTGAAAATAGCCTTTTGCATATAGGCTTTTGCTAAATAAAGGCTATCTTAAGCTCTAATATACTATAGCACGCTTTCTCTATTGCTATATAAAGCTAGATCTTACTTTAATACCTAGCTCTTAATGCTTATTATATAAGCTATATTTTATCTAGTAAAATCTCTAACATATCTGCTAATATCTTATTTAAATTCTCCTTCTTTAATTATATAAAGATTAAGCTGCTCTAATTAGCCTAATATTAGCTATAGTTAATGCAATAATTAAAGTAAATATTAATTATATAATAAATATTATATTAGATCTTATTAGAGCTAATATAATTAAGATAAAATTAAAGCGCATAATTTAAGAGAATGTATAATTATACAGCGTGATATTCCTACTTATTAATTCTAAGCTGCCTATATATAAAGATGAAAATTTTTGCTTTATTGTATAAAACGTTGTATAGTTTCCTAGTATAATTTAGGTCTTTTTGCTATACTTTTGCAAAAGCTTAGACTTGGCTTAGTAGACATATATTGTTTTATACGCGCCTTAAAGGTAGCAATTTAAAAGGATTATATCTTAAATCTATAAAGAGAATTAGAGAAATTTATATAAGAAAGCTATAGTCTTTATAAATAAACTATTGTCTTAGTAGGACTATACTACTCTCCCTATTATATAAACAAGGTCTTTGGTTCTGATTTTTAGGAATTGTGCAGTTCCTTTAACAAAGCATCGCATAAGCTATTTTTAAAAGTACTACCTTTTCTATTTATCTATGTTTTTTATATAAAGCTCTTTAATTATATAGGTTTCCTTAGTGCTTTTATTGGTTTTGCTGCTAAATTTAAGGGTTATATATTTATTTCTCTTTTAAACTTAATAAGTTTTTAAATTAATAAAAAGCTTATTATATAGGCTATTAAAAAGCAAAGCTTATAAGTATTAATTGTATAAAAGTTTGTTGTACGAGAGTCGTTAGAGCCTTAGTATTTGTATAAGATTGTTGGGCAATAAAGTTGTAACTAAGAGGATATATAAGCTGGCTATCTAGTGTATTGGTTTGTTTCTTAGGAAAAACGTATTTTTGAGATCAAAGAGTATTTTAAAGTATATGTTTAAAGGTTTGTGTACCTTGTTTAAATTAATAAGTTATCTAGCCTGCGAAATCTTTTTTATATAATTGTATAACCTTATCTAAAGATAAGAGACCTTTGTATTTAGAGATAAGTTGGCTAATATATATATTAATTTCCTTTAGATCTATTGGCTAGGTAATATCAGGAACCTTATCTTAGTAGCTATATAAAGTGCTTATTTTCTATGCTGTTAAAGATATTAGGCTGCTTTCTGCTATTTTTTTATATAAAAGAAAGTTTTTATTATTATTTTTAGGTTGTTTTTAGCGTTTTTAAGATTATTAACACCTTTAGGGTTATTATTTTTACTTATTTTTAGGCTTATATGCACTAGCAGCTGTAAATAAGTTATTTAAATTTAAGATACTTATTATTAAGGTGTAATTGCACGCTGCGTATAATTTCTAGTTTATGCAAAAATTTTAAATAATCTTTTAGCCTTTGCCTTTTTGCAAAAAAAAATTTATATATACCTTTTATTATATAGTTTGCTGATAACTTATTTAGCTTAATAAATGTAAAAGATAGAATTAAGCATAATAATATTACTGCGCACTATTATATGCTTAAAAACATTTATTATTTTATTACTTTTGCTAATCTATGTTTGCTAGCTGCAAACATTAATTAATATTAAATAGGCTTTTTTATATATATATATATTAAGTGTAAATAAATAATATAATAGGGTAGAGACAAAATTGTATTTAGCTTTACCTTATACAAAGGAAAAGAGACAAAGTCTTTTGCCTTATATAAAGGATTTATATATATGTTTTAGGTATATGTGATATGCGTGCCTGGTTTTAGTTTGCCAGATCATCCTAGTGGTCGGCACCGGCATCTCTACTAGCCTTTGTATAAAGCCGCAATGCTATTTATTCCAATATTTTTGCTAATAATTAAATTATTATAAAGATAATTAGCTAAGAAAATAAACTTTTTTTAATATTAATAAATTAAGCAACTTAATATACTAAGCTAAATAATTTAATATTACTTATTAAGTTAAACTTAAATAATTAAAATTAAACTAAGCTAATAAGTAAAAATAAAATAAATATATTAAAAACATATATACAGCTTTAGC
>JALRMF010000696.1:0-14734 GCA_026120015.1 Dendrostoma leiphaemia
TATTATTTTATATTTAGCAAATAATTATTAGTAATAAAGCTATTTAAGGGTAAGTACTTAGATTAATAATTAAAAAGCTATTTATTAAGTTTATCTAATGGTAAAGAATATATTTAAAGATATATTTAGCTCTTTAATTTTAGATTATTTAGCTTATCTAGCTTATGGCTATAATCTTAATAATCTAATAATCTGGCTTACTTAGATTATTGCTAAGTTACCTATAATCTTAATAATCTAGAGATTATATAACTGCTGCTAACTTATTTTAGTTTAATGAAATGAGTAGTTTGTCTATATAAGCAGAGTACGGGAATTGCGGCGGCGGAGGTTCCTTTTCCTGCAACCTTTTCTGCATGCTAATCTGTCCCATCCGTCGTGGGTCATAACAGCTAGGCTTATTTCTTTAGATTTAAAAGCTGTTATTTTATAGCTAGATATTAGGTTATTATTGCTGTTACCTTTATAAATACTTTTTAAGCTATCTATACCTTAGACCTTTTAAACATTATATAATCTAATAAAAGGTATTTTATAATCTAATTTTATTAAAAATTAAATTATTACTTATTAAAATAGTTTTTTATTATTACTTTATTAAGCAGTTAACTAGCTTTTTAAAGCTGTATAAGCAATTGCGCACTAGGTTACTCTTATAAATACAAAAGTTTATACTTTTTGCAAAGCAAATTTAATATTAAATAAGCATTAAAAAGCAAAAAGAACCTAAGTTTAAAATAAAAGAGATATTTTTATACTTAATGCATAAAAAGTTTTAGCTAAAAAAGGCGTGGTTAATAAGGAATTAGGGAAAAAAGGTAAAAATAGTAGTTTGTTAAAATAAAGGCAGATAAGTACGCAATAATATAGTATTTGTTGCAAGATAGGCTATAATGTGCAAACTTATTTAGAGGCTAAAGAAATAAATAGCAATAATTATTTTAAATAGTTTTAATTGATTTAATGTATTGTTGTAAAGTTTTAGTTGATTAAAGTAGTGGGTAGTGGAAAAAGTGTTTTGCTCGCTGTTGTGTTTCGCTCGCTGTACATATACGTTAGCAGTTTATAATATAAAAGATATATTTACTATAATCTTCTAGCTTATTTAACCAGCTATGCTTATACGTAATTTTATTAAACACTTGTTATAAAAATAAATATAATTAACTATTTAGCTTTATCCTTAAAGCTATTAAAAAATAACTACTTAAAAGTTTTAACATTTTATACAAAATTGCTAAAATTCTATTAAAGATACAGTAATATACTAAAAGAAACACTTTAATAAACTATAATATCTTTAAATTTATGCAATTTATAAAGAGATTTACCGCTTTTGCTAAATTTTTTAAATCTTTTATAGCTAGATTTATATAAAATAAGGTAAAACGTAACCTTATTCTTAGATATTTTAATTATTTAAAAAATAAAGTAGATTTTAAAGCTTTTAAGCAAGCTTTTAAGGTAAAGTAAAAAACTTAACACCTTAGAGTTACAGCTAAGTTTTAAGCAAAAACGCAAAATATAATCTTATAATTTTAATCTAGCACTATATTGCAAAGGCAATAACCTTTTTAAATATAATATATTTAGCTACTAGCTTTTAATATTACTAGGCCTTAAATAAATTAACTAAATAATAAACGCTAGAATTTATAAGCTTATAATATATAATTACTTTACCTTTTATAAAATTATATTTTATTAGATAGCTTTAGGCCAAATGTTTAATTTTGCTAACTATTATTAAAAAAGCAAGCTTAATGTAGGTTTATAGCTGGAAGAAAGGACTGGGCCTACGTTTGCCCGATTAGGGGACTGGTTCGACGCGGACCGGCGCTAGCCGGCCACGGCTAGTGCAGAACCGAGGGGGACATAAGCCACCTTCCGTGGCCTTGTTTCCCGATGTAAATAGCCTCCCTTTTTTTTTAACAACCACCAACGAATAAATATATCTATATAACCAATAGTGCACTATTTAATAAAGTAAGACCCTACTAATATTGATTAGTGGTTAAATTGGTTAATTATAAACGGCAAGGTAAAAGAGATAGTTTACCTTTAAAGCAGTTTGCTAACGGCACGCTGTTAAGATTTTGTAAGAAGAGGTATTGTGCTAATCCTTATAATTAGCTTTTATTTATATATTACGCTTGCTAGGCGTTTTTAACGCAGAATAATATTGCAAATAGCTTTATAACTCTTTTAACGACTATATTTAGCAATATATATGTTATTATCTTTGTTACGCTTTGAAAACTAGTCTTTTCTGCAACAACAACAACTCTCCTAAATCTTATAATTTTTCTCTATTATATAGTTAAAATGCATTTATTAAAACTTAAAAGATTATACTTTATTATCTTAGTAACCACTCTGCTATTTATTTATTTATATAAAAACTCTTTTAAAAGCAAATAAAATATATAGGCTAAGTTTTTTTAGCGTTGTTTCCTTTTGTGTAGTTTTATTTTATATCTTTTGGCAATAGTTTATTAATATACTAGACTTTTTTTTAACTAATTAACGATTTTTATTACCTTTTTTTATAGTTATTAATAATAGTAAATAACAAAGGGTTTATCTAAAGGTTAGTCTCTATCTCTAGCGACTTTATATATAAGGACCTTATAAAAAAAAGCTAAGTTAATAGGACTAATTAGTCTGTTGTTGACCTAACCCTTTGGTTTGCCCTTTTTATAGTAGATTTAATTAATATATATTTAATAACCTTAGTTGCAAAAGCAATATATAATTATATTATTAAAAAGCTTTATAATAATAACTTTTTTTATGCCTTTTAAGAGGAATTTAATAGGTAGACTAAGGAAATTTTTAATGCAGTTAACCAAAGTTTTTATTGCAAGTTAAAGAGAATTTTTTGCAAATAAAGAGTTTATATTAGAAAAAAGAAGGGTAAAATAGGATAATAGTTTGCGGCCTTTTTTATAATAAAAGACTTACTCTTTTAGGATAAAAAGGAGTTTAAGGCAATTATTTTTAAGCTTAGCATTTGCTTGCTATTGCAACTATTTAAGGCAGTAAAAGCCCCTTTAATAAAGTCTATTAAGGGGGCAATAGGATTATAACAATAACCTTCTCTCCTACTAAATTAACTTTTCTTTTCTTTCTTTTAATTAAATTAATCTATTCTTTAAACTTATAACTACCTTTCTTAATTAAAATAGCCTTTCTATCTTAATTAGGCAACTATATTATTATCTATATAAGAGAGAGAGAATATTAAGGGATATAATAAACTAATATATTAACATAGATCTTTTAACCCGTTTAAGAAACTTATTTATATATGTATATAATAAAATTAATTATACCTAGCAATAAACACACTTTTACCTTAAACCTCTTTCTTAAAGTATAACTTATATAAGACTTTTTCCTTTTGTTCTATTAAAAACAACCTAATTAACCCTAATTTATCTTTTTTTTTTATAAAAATGTAGGATTGTAAAAAAGTATATATAGGTAAACTATATAATCTGTTAGATGACAAGGTGTGGATTTTCTTTAGCATCTGCTAGCACGCAAGCATCGCCGCTAAGCAATTCCACGCTATGTTTCCTCGTACCCTCATAGGTCAATCGTCTTCCTCCCTACCAAATAATTGCCAACAAACCAGACAAAGAGCCTTATAACCAGTACTATTTAAACCGCCGTTACAACAACAACCGCAGCCAAGGCTCCTTCCATAGTAAAAAAGGCTTCTATCTGCGTGGTGGCTACTGCGGCAGCGGCCGTAGCAACGGCCGCAACTTTAGCAACTGCAACTATAGCGACCGCGGTTAAGGTAACTATTATAGCAACTAAAAAAAAAAGTATTATATTTATAGCAAAAAAGATTGCTGGTTAACTAAATATTTAAATAATAAATGCTGTTAAGCAAAGGATTAGTACATTGCCTAATATAAGTTTATAAGCACATTAGCAAACAAGTTTATAGTTTTCCTAGCAGACTATAAAAGATATAACTTTAATTAGTAATAGCTATAAAGTAATAATAACTATAAAAACTTTAGTAAAGATAACAAAGACAGCGCTGCTATTACCTAATACTTTATAAACTAAGCGTTTCTATATTATATAATAAGTAATAATACTTTTAGCCTTTTTAAAGCAGATATTTTAGCTATATGATTCTTTATTAAAGACTGCTATTCTAAACTTTGTTTTTAAGCCATTTTTTCTAATATAAGTGCTATAAGAGTATTAACTGCTGGCAAAGAGCAGTATATAGCTTTTTAACGTAAAAACTTATCTCTTTAAATTAATAAAGCAGCTGCTAGCTAAGCCTTTATTAAATTTAATAAGAGATTAATAATAATATTAATTAACACTATCTCTCTCTATACACCTATTAAAAGGATTACTTTCTATATTCTTAAAACCCTTATACCTTTTCTTTTCTACTTTGCTAATATAAACTATTTAAGAGTATATTTTAATAATACTATAAATAAGTTAATCAAAAGCAACAAGGCTTTTTTAATAGTTTATAAGTAAGGCTACTTATAGTTTTTTTTAAGCAAAATAGAATAAGTAAGAGCCTTTCTTTTAAAAGCTAAGTTATAATAGCTTTATTATTATTTTAACTACCTAGCAATAAGTTAGCTATATTAAATGCTAATAAAGGCAGGGCATAATAACGTTAATAAAAAGGCATTATAATTAATTAAAAAGTTTTGCTACCACTGCTAAATAAACAGCTTAGCGCTATAATAATTTAAGTTTATATTATACAACAACTATAATTTTAACTATAAAATCTTAGTCAATATAATATATCTAAATAGCCGCCTTGTTCTTTATATTATTAATGCCTCTATAGTCTTCTAAGGTATATGTTTCCTTTTGTTTATATTAGCTAAAGTTATATAAAAAGCTTTATACTAACTTTAGATTAATATTTACCAAAGCCTACTAAATATTATTATATATAACGCTAGCATAAACTTTGCTTTAATAGAGTTTAGAAATAAAATTAGGCTAATAAGGGTTATGTTGGTAAGTCAATCTCCGTATATGAAGAAGTCTAAATAGAGGGGTGAAAATAAGTGTATTTGCTATTGTTGTTAATAATGTTTGGCAAAAGGAACGAAAGGGAAACTATTATTGTACGCCAAAGGGATTAGGCGTACACGCGTACGGTCCCTTTCAATTACCGTTGGGCCAAATTGGCCCAGCTAGCTATTTAGCCAGCTGATTTCTTCTAGTAGCTGTATGCCTCTGGTCCAAGGCAGACTGGGCTATTGCTATAGCTATCAATCTACACTAGCAGTCTTTTGTATCAGCTTATAACCCCTTATTATATGCTTTAAAAGATTAATCTAAAACTTAAGCCGTAAGCAATCAATTGCTTAAATAAAAAAAAAATAAGTAATAATTATACTATACAAAGGAAATACACTTATTGCCTAGTTTATAGGCCTTTAAACAAAACCCTCTACTTATATTGTCAACTTATTATTGTTAACTAGGCGTTTTAGCGCTTTATTTAATATAGCCTTTATTATAGCGTTGGCAGAGTTATTGTTGCCATTAACCTATTATACCTTTGTAATCTTGCGCTGTTTATATAATTAACATAGAGTTATTATATTAATTATTAGCCTTTTTTCCCTAGTTGTACTCAATTTAACTAAGCACTTATACAAAGAATACAAATCTATATAGATAACCAGGGATATTGTAGAAAGGCTAAGTCTATTGGTTATTAGGCAAAGCGTTGTTTTTATTAAGAAACTAATATTAAAAGCATTAATAATCCTATAAATCTCTAACGCCAAAGAGCTCTAAGTAACCCTTTTACACTTAGTAGAACTCTAATGCACAAAGTTTCCCGTTAATATAAATTGACCGTTGGTATTGGTTTTATTTCCAATCGCCAAAATAAACCCAATCTAAGAGCTTAAATCTTTATTGCCAGCTAAGGAGCCGTTAGCAAATGCAAAAAGCTTAGCCATTGCTAAATTAAGGGGGATATATTATAGCCCTCTTAATAAGTTACCAAGTTGCCACTATAAGCAACCATTAAGCTTTATACAATTACCTTTATTAAAGTCTTAAATCTAAGCAGCAATAAATAAGTTAAAAAAAGCCTTTAATTAGCAAATCAAAGCAATATAAGCACTATAAGCACATTGCTCTATATATTATTAAGCCTAGTTAGCTGACTTAAGATTAATAAAAACAATCTTAGTGCCTTAACTCTTCTGCTTTAAATTTAGCTTAGTTTTATCTATTGTTAACGTAGCGCTATTAAAATTTAAAGCAATATTAAAGAAAAAAAAGATCTTAGCCTTAGCCTTAAACTAAGCCTCTTGCAACTTTTGGTTTTCCAATGCTAAAAAAGCTAACGTAGCTAAGATAAGAGTATTGTTAATTTGTATACTAATAAGGCTAAAAGTCTCTAAAGGTCTGTTGGTAATTAAAAGGCATAGGTCGTAGGTTAAGGTTAATATATTAAGCTTTTCCTAGTAGTAGCCCTAATACGTAGCAAACCAATAAACGCCTGCTTCGGCAATGCTATAAAATAGCTTAATTACCCTAATAATAGTATTTTGAAAGTATTTAGTCTATAGAGTAGCCGGAATAGCAGCCAGTACGGTATATGTAAGTTTGGTCTATGACTATAGGTACGCCTAGGTAATATTGCATAATAATAGCGTTATGCTGCTTTGCAATAATAACGAAACAAAGGCCAAAATCAACCGCTAGCTAGCATATTAAATCATAAGAGACTATATTAGAATAGACGCTTTTTCCTTGTTATTATAGCCTTATATAACTAGGCATAACTTTTTATAAGGTTTAATAATCTTGCCCTTAACTTCCCATACTATATAAGCCTTAAAAATGCAGTAGCTATTATGCTTAGCCTTGCTATAGCGTTTAAAGCTAAAAATGCCATAGCTAACAAGATTATTTACCTTTTAGGCGTTAAACGCTTTAAACAGCTCGCCTAGGGTCGTTATAATGCTATTATTCCTTAATTTAACGGCAAAGTTATAGTCGTCCTTTTTTTTCCTCGTTAGAAAAGCGTTAGCTAGCTTATTCTTTGAGCCAAAAGGTTATCCCCTTTGCTTAGGCTCTATAGCAACTATAATTATATCGCCAATAGCACCAACGGCATTAGCAGCGTCGTTAAAGGGCTAATAGTCTTTATCATTGGTTGCTAAAGGAAGAAGGAAAGTATTAGTATCAAAGTTGCAATAAATAGTTGCTAAGGGAAGAGGAGAAACGAAAGTATCAAGGTTGCAGTAGTAAAGTTAAAGAACGGTTAATCTAAAGGTAGCAGGCTCGTTAGGCATCTTAAGGGTAATATTGTAACCGTTGACGGCCGCAATCTTATAAGGCCCCTACCAGCCGTTTTTCTCTCGCTAAACCTATACCTTACTTTAAAGTAAAAGCTTAAGTATATCTGCAGTAGATAATCTATTCTAAGTATTAAAAGCGCCCTTTACTTAGCGTTTAGCTGCTGCCTTGCATAATGCCTTTATAGCCTTTTATACCGCCTCGGCTTTCTTAACAATTAATAGTAATAAGGCTAAATTAGTTGTTATATAAGGGTATACGCCAAAAATAAAAAGGGTAAAAATAAGCCTGTAGGGCCTAACGGTATTATTAACAGCCTTAAGGGCTATTTGCAAAATTGCTTTATTAAACATTATATTATAAAGCTTGTTGTATAAAATATCAAAGGCTTGTTGAAGTAAAACGTAATACCGTTCCAGCTTGCCAATTAACCAGTGGGCTTTAATAAGAACCTATTTATATATAATTCCCATTAGCCTAGCTTCTAATCTAAATTTTATAGAGGCAAAATTAGTGCTAGCGTTGTATATAATCACATTGAAAGGTTTTTAATAGGTATTAATTTATAATAAGCGTAAAGCTTTCCAAATGTCTTTAGCTAATAAAGATAAAAAAAAACGGCCGCCGTAGAAAGCTATTGAAAAGTTTAGAACGTAAAAAATAAGGCGATTTTTAAGATATATAACGTCTGCAAAGATCTTGTAATTAAACTCATAGTCGTTTTTTAAGGTAAACTTAAAGCGCTAGAGGGCATTGCTATGCAATTGGCAATAGTAACAAAACTTCTCGATCAACTATAGTACATCTTCATCAACGTTATCATAACCAGCTTTTTTAAGCAGCTAATAAAGTTAATATGTTGCTAGGTGGCCAAAGCAACAATAGAGGCGTTATAGCTCCGTTTTCGTAAGGAAAACGCCTGCCTATTCCTCCTTACTTAGAAAAAACCACAAGTGGCCCCATTTGCATATAACAAAGACAGTTTTATTATTATAAATAAGTTAATTTGTTAAATTATTAAATTAAACGTATAATTAATCTATATCTACAAAGCAAAGTAAAAAGGGCGTTAGAGCATCTAGTATATAAAAGTTAACGCGCCCGATTAGAGTATTAACAGCGATAGTTCCAATCAAGTTTATTACTAATCCCTTGCTAAATTTGATTAAGGCTTGTCTTGCTGTTAACTTATTAAGCTAAATAGAAAAATCCTTTCGTTGTAGGGCAAAAAATTGCTCCTTTCCAGCTATAGATACCTTCGCAGCACTTATATTAAATAATATGCCTTGGAATCGTAACTAGGTATAATAGTCTTTGATAAAGAATTGCATAGCGTCTATATTAGAGCCATTAGCAAAATAAACGTCATTGCCAGTAAGGCAATATAGGAAACCTTGGTTTGCAAGCTAAATAAAAGCTTTAGTTTTTTTTTCATAGTCCTCATTGTCGTCATTAACCTTGTCTTCCAGCCATATTTAGTCTGCTTTATCACTTTTGTAACTTGCTAGGTATATTTTAAAGCTATTAAAATTATTGCCGTTAAACTAGCAGTTGGTAATAAATTAGTTACATGATTAATTGCATTCTTTTTAAGAGTATTTTATTGATTAACAACCTTTTTTGCCATATATATAGCACTTTTTCTTTTATAGCGTACGCTGCTAGAGAGGGTAGTCGTTATAATAGTTGCTACTATGGCCTCGAAAGCCGTTACGCAAACAAAAGCCGCCACAAGGGCTGCTGCAAAAACCTCTACCTCTGCCATAGTTATTGCTATAGCAGCAGTTTAAATAATACTAGTTATCTGCTTCGTTAGCAATTAATTGCTATTATAAACTATAAGCAAAGTAAGTCTTAATTAAAGAGCGTAGGTTGAAAAATAGCTTCTCACAAGTAACGGCAGGCTTAAAAAAAGCATATTTAAGTTTATATACTCTATAATAAGCTTTAATTACTATAGTCTTAAGTGCTTATTTGCCTATATAATCTAGTCTTAAAGCACGTTGGCATAGTTATAGCTTATTAAGCAAAATCTCAAAAACTTTATAAAAGTTCTTCTCTTTATTTTACTGCCTAATTTTATTAAAAGTTATTAAAATCTAGTTTATATAATAGTAAAAATAGTTAACTTTTATATTAAAGTGCCGTTTAATTTTGGTATAAGCTCTTGCAAATGTATTAAAATAAGTAACATAGCTTTTATAAAACCGTTAAGCGCAATTAGTTAAAATCCTTAGAAAAATAGCATAAAACTAGCTAGGCTTAATTTAGGTATGCTAACAAAAACCAAAGAAGGTCTTAAGCTTATTATCTAGTAAGTTATATAGCTTACCTATATACTTTTAATCTAAGCTATACATTTTTATAAAGCTGGTTAAGGTTTAAATGTCAATATAGTTGTTTAGGTACTTAAGTAGAAGAAGGGTTTCGTATAAGTTATACCGCTAGGGATTATAATAGTATACAAGCAGTTTTAGTACTAGGAATAGGGTGTTGTATAATATATATAGACGGTTAAGGGGCAACGATCGCAGTCTTATTATATAATCTACTAAAACTAACGCAGAGGGGCCTTGTTTTAAAAGCAACCTTAAAGGGTTTTGTTGCAGGTGTAACTAAGAGAGCACTCTTAAAAAGTCTTATTGCAGGCATTATATGATTTATTATACGTATAGTAGAGATAGCGGTTATAAGGGGTTTTATTGCGGTTATAATAAAGGCAATAGTAGCGAGAAGCTTTGTTGCAGGCTATTTTTTAAAGCTTTTTTAACTTAAGAGTATGCTAAAGGTTTTTTAATAGTCTATTATATATCGTCTAGTTGTTTTTGCCAAGGTTTTTCTTAATAGATCTAAAGCTTTTGTTAAGGCGCTTTCTCTTATTATAAAAGTTAAAGAGGTTTTGGTAGTAAAATGCCTTGCTGCCGTTTATAAACGCGTAACCTTAGGTTAAGTTTTTAGTTTTAAAGCTTAACTAAGTTTTACTTAAAAGGTTTTTTATAAGTAGCAAAGGTTACTAAATATAGTCTGATAAAAGCGTTATTTTGCCTAGTGTAAATTTTATTTTAATAAAAGACTTGCTTAAGGTTGCGGCGCAGATTAAAAGAAACGGCGTTAAATATATTAGCGGTTTACCTATTAAAATCTTTATAAAAGTAGTAAAAAAGGTTATTATTGTATTATTTAAGGTAGGTAGCAATTGCTTTAGCAATTGTTGTACATAGGTATATTTAACTAGCGCCTAGCTGTATTTTTTTATACTAAAGGCAGGCGTTAAATAAGGGCTATATTGCCTAAAAGATTCTAATTCTTGTTAAAAGGTTGCTTAATACTAAAATAGGCTGCTAGGCATCGTAGTTGGACACCGAGGTTCTTATCTCCTCGATCAAAAGGTTGTTTAAACTACTGAAATCGGCTATATTAGTCTAATTCAAGTCGCTTGATCTAGGGGATAAGGATTCCTAAGATAAATATAGCGTAATAATAAAATGCAAAGAGTAAAAAGCAAGGGGGAAATTAAGTTATTATATATATATGTATACGCCTAAAAACAAAATAAAAATAAACAAAAAAAGGGTTGAAACACAGTGTAGGGTGCTCTAGGGTCGCTAATGTATTTATATATATATGTATTATTGATGCCTTTGTTGCATAATAAAGATGGGAAAAATTATAAGATCTTTATAAGGGCAAAAGCACTTAATAAAGAGGTCTACTAATTAGTCGCTTGCTATTATAACCTTATAAAAAGTCTTAGTGTTTCTATACAAAATTAATCGTTTTTTTAAAAGTATAATATAGCATTAAATAAGCCGCCAGCGTTTATAAAAAAGTCTTAAAGTTATTTATATATTATTCTATATTGTAGATGCACTAAAAGGGTCGCTAATAATAACTTTTGTTAAAGTCTTTTAGCTATCTTTAACAATTAAAAAAAACAGCCTTTTGCTAGTAATAACTTTATTAAAATCCCTTTGCAAGCTGTTTATTATTTTCTGCTAAAAGCACAAAGCTTATCGTTATAAGTAGTATACCTTTTCTAGGGAACATTGCAGCGGTTTTTAAAGCAAGATTTATCTCTTTTACCTTGCTATCTATAGTTAATTATTTAACTACTGATTAGTATTAGTAAGTTAATCTCTATATATAAAAAGGTTTAAATAAGAGAGTGAAAATGAGTATATTTGCTATTATTATTGATAATGTTTAGCAGAAGAAACGAAAGGGAAACTATCATTGTACGCCAAAGGGATTAGGCGTACACGCGTACAGTCCCTTCCAATTGCCATCGAGCCAAATTAGCCCAGCTAGCCATTTGGCCAGCTGGTTCCTTCTAGTGGCCGTATGCCTCCAGTCCAAGGCGGACCGGGCTATTGCTATAGCTATCAACCTACAGGTTATATATAAATAAGTGCTTATAAAAGCATACTAGTTAATAGGTAAACTAGAGAGATATTATAGCCTTTTTTGCTAAATATTTAAAATTTTATATACTAAACTAATTAGCACTATATTTAACAATGTTATTTTGCAAATAGCTATTAAAACTATTAATAATATAGTAAAATCTAACAGCTTAGTGCTTATACTTTTAGTCTTTAGCGCTTACCTTTAAATTATAATAAACTTTCCTTTATTGCCTTTAACTCTTAAGCAGGCAAAGGCTATTTAAAAAGCTATAAGAGCTTTTTGCAAAGCATTAGCCAAGCGCTAAATAAATAATGCCCTTAACACTAAAAATAGTCCTATAATAGATATAATACTATTTTTTTCTCTATAAAGCAAGGTATATATATAGCAAAAGAAGAAAGGGTAGCAAGGCTCTTATAAAATTGCAGCTATTAATAGTTATAATATTACTTTAAATATAGTTAACAAACTTATTATTTTTTGATTTACTCTTTTTTAACTATACTATTAAGATTATATAAACCTTAACCTTTTTTTCTCCCCTTAGAATAAGGATAATAAAGCTGTTGATAATAACACTAAAGCTGCTGCTAACAAAAAGACAGCGCTTATACCGCCTTAGCCACATAAGCGAAGACAGCTACTAAGCTCTAAAAACAAACTAAAAAAAAAGGTCACTGCCTATATTACTGCTATTGCTTATATTATAAAAAAGGAGAAAGATAATTATAAACTAGCTATTAAGCTATAGAATAATAGCATTATTATAGCGCCAAAAGCCCCGTTTAAAAAGTTTAATACACATAAAATAAAAGATCTTATTAGCTAAAGCATCTTTAGCTTTAAGCAATATAATAAGGCTAAGTATAGCAGCTACTATATATTTAAGTTTTATATTATTTAAAAAATTAAGGGCAAAACCTTTAAGCTTTATAAAAAGTTTTGCCTTATTATCTAAAGCTATAAAAATATAGCTAAAAAAGCTATCTTTACGCAATTGCTTATGATTTAGCATATAAGCTAATAATTGCTTTTTACCCTAGCACTTTTATTTCTAAGCTAAGAAATAATGCTTTTATTTTATAATATTACGCAAGCTTACTTATAGTTATAAAGAAAACTATTTTATACTATTTTAACTACTACTCTAAATAAACTAAAATATAAATACCTTGCTAAAATAATCATTTAGGTAATCAAACTATTATATAGCATTGCTAAAGCAAAAGTATACTAGTTTATAATATATTAAGGCTATTATTAAAAGAAGCTAAATATAAAGATATTAACCTATAATCTATGTTTTTTAATTATAAAGGAGCCACTATTATTATTTAGTTTAATAAGCATATAAATAGATAATATTCTAATCTTAGCAATAATTTCTTTTATAGCTGCTAAAGATAAAGAGCTAAAAAAGGCTAAGTTCTAAGCAAAATCTAAGATACTATTAACAGCAAAAACACCCTTTAAGTTTAATAACGCTAAATTATTATTTAATAATAATAACTTTTTTTTATAATAAAAGGGTTAAAGTATAAAGATTATTATTATTAATGCTAAATTTTTAAACTATGCTTAATGCTACTTAGAATAAAAAGCTTAAGATGCTTATATTGCTTTAATCTATTAGCTAAAGGCGGCATTTAATCTCTCTACTGCTATTTAAACTTTAAACCTTAGCAAAACTAAGTATACTATGCTAAATAAACGCTTTGCTTAGCAAGCAAGCAACTTTTAACAAAGCTTATAATATATGCTTTTTAACCTTTTAACTGCTAAACTCTTTATATTTATAAATAGCTTATTTGCAAATAATAAAGATTTAAGCTTTTAGATTAGATTTATATTTATCTTTGCAAATAAGATTATTTATATAAATAATTAATTTATAATTTAAGGTAACTTTATTTACTAAAGCTTTATTAAGTATAAAAGAGTTATTTAGAGCATTTTAGCGTTAGAAATTTATAATATAGTTAATAGTTTTAACATTAGACTAGCAATTGCAACAATAGTTTAACTAATTATAAACTAATTTAGTTTTCTACTTATTTCTTTTGTTATATATATAGATTTATATTTATTATATAAATGCTTTGTTAAGCTTAGTATAATAAAAGAGAAGCGTTTAATAATTAATATAATAGCACTTTAGCAATTATATAAATGGCAAGAGATCTTAGAAATTAAATAGATTAATGGAGATAATAACCTAGCTAACGCTATAACTAAAGCATTGCTTAATTAAGCTTTAAAACAGCTTATTAACGATAACTAACTAGCTATATAAATGGAAAATTTATAGAAAGAGCTATAGACTAAAGTAATAAAAAAAAGAAAAAAAAGAAAGATAGGAAGAAAAAGCGTATATATATATAGCTAACTTTATTAGGCAGGCAATTGCTTATTTAAAACGTTTTTATATAATGGTAAAAGAAAGTATATAGTTATATAGCTAGTAAAAGAGAAAAACTGCCAATGTAGGTTTATAGCTAGAAGAAAGAACTAGGCCTACATTTGCCCGATTGGGGGATTGGTCTAACGCGGACCGGCGCTAGCCGGCTACGGCTAGTGTAGAACGAAGGGGGATATAAGCCACCTTCTATAGCTTTATTCCCCAACGTAAAATAGCCTCCCTTTCTTCCAACAACCACTAACGAACAAATACATCTGCATAACTAATAGTGCACTATTTAACAAAGTGAGACCCTACCAACACTTAATTTATAAAAGAATAAAACCGCTAATGCTAAAGATTTTAGTTTTGCCTTTAACTATTGGCTCTTTTACGCTAATAGCTAACAAATATAATAAGTAACAAAGTATTTATAAATAAATTAGGTATTAAGCTATAATTATATAAGCGCTTTAGCAAAAGAGATAATAAAGGGAAATTTTTACTAGGTATTATTTTAAACTATAAAGTTAATAATAAAAAATTTTAATATAATAATAAATGCAAAAAAGAATTAAAAAATTAAAAACTTTATAT